>VWZW01006271.1:57215-79334 GCA_013397115.1 Edolisoma coerulescens
TCTGCCCATCTCTGCCCGCCTCTGCCCGCCGCCCCAGCCCGCACATCCGCAGGGAGCAGCTTCCCCGTGCGGTGCCGGCAGGAACCCGGGTCGTTCCAGAGGGGAGAAGGGATGAGTTACTCAATGTTAAAGCCTGCTGGGAGGACAGAGCGGACACCTGCATTGCTGTCGGGGCTGGAGGGGCTCCTGGAGGGCTCCAATCCACCCTGGGGGGCTCCAGCCCAGCCCGGAGCATCCTCTCCTTCATGCAGCTCTAATCGGCTGCGACCACGAGCTGCAGCCAGGCTCTGCAGCACAGAGATTTTCTCAGTTAAACCCCAGCCATGGGGGGATTAAAGCCGTGTTTTGCTTCTGGCCATGGGTTTCAACATTCACGAGTGACCTGCAAAGCTGCCTCTGCCATGTCTCACGTTCCCAGAGTGGCAATGATGTGCAAACACGAGGCCACTGGTAGCCCTGGACCGCTTTCCATCACACATCCCCATGGTGGAGCACAACCCAGGGAGGGCCCAGCACCCCAGAGACAGCCAGCATGGAGAAAGCAGGGAAACAGGCAACAAACATGGGGGTACTAGAGCTGACCAGGCTGCCTTGCACTGCGTTTCTCCCTCCCGTTTCTACAAACACTCAGATTGGGGGTTTTTTTAGGATGTAAACTGGGATTTAAGTAGGAAATAGGGGAAACTGGGGCTGATGTGCTTCTGGTGGGCTGCTCCTCCACCCCACACCTCTGGAGAAAAGCACAGGGAATCCAGCATCCCCGGGGGTGCAGCAGTGACCGGTGCGGGCCGAGGCAGCCCAGGGCTGGAGGGAGGCCCCCTGCTCTTTGAACTGCTCCAGGTGGACAGAGTCTGCACTTGGTTATTTACGGGAATCAATGTACCAGGAAAGCACACTGAAATGAAACATCTTGTTTTCAAGAGCGTCCTGGGAGCCAGGCAGAATGAGGAGCCATTAATCAAAGCCCGGCACGTAATCAGCACACATGTAACGCAGAGTCGCCCACGTCCCCCAGCCAGCCCTAGCCCACGTCCTGCAGAGGAGAAGAGGTCCTTCAAAACCCTCTGGTCACAGACACCAGGAGCTGGGTTCATTCACAAAGCTCCATCGCTTGGCTCAGCCAGGTCTGGCTGTCAGAAATGTTTAAATATGGAAAAAAATAAACAGTTGCAACACGTTTTTCGGAGGGATCTGTCCGAGGCCCTTTGTGATGTAATGGGAAACGCTGCGTTTGTGCTACCAGCTGGAAAATAAACAGAGCTGCGAGGGTTAAAAGGAACTGAACTTTCCACGACCCCTATCTGCAAAAGAAGAAAATAATAAGAGGAATGATCCACTGCCCCACAGCCCTGATAGTTTATCCTCCGGCCCGGGCTGCAGAGACAAGCACCGGATGTGATAGGGCTGCTCTGGGCCACCTCCAAGGCGAGCTCTGCCCATGGGAGATGCACAGGGCTTGGGAGGCTCAGCCTCCCCCAGTGCCCTGCTGGCAACTGGGCTCGGCTGCCTGAGGCCGGTCACATAGCACTGGTGGGGCCCCACGGCCACGAGGGCTCGCTGGGATGAAGGACGTGCAGAGGCATCAGCAGGGAGAGGAATGGGAAGAGTGCCCGCAGCTGCTGGGGAATGAGAGCACTGGGGTGCTGGGGACAGGCAGGGATGCAGGGGACGTTCCCAGGGAGCTGGGACAGCCAGGTGCATGGGGCCGTGGTGGAGGAGAGGGGAAAGAAACACATTGCAGAGAGCTTGCCTGTATCACCAAAAAACAGAGCTGCAGGCAGGGGATGATGATGACAGTGAGGGTGGGAGGGAGGCAGAGGGCAGTGGCAGACTGGGATTCACAGGGGTGGTGGTGGCAGGGGTATCAGCACAGATAAAGTACAGGGAGCATCTCCTTCCACAGGGCTTGGCATCCAAAGTCAGAAAAATGCCACAGGAACAGTCACTGAGCTGGCACTGCTAATGCCCTTGCAGGCACCCGGCCCAGCAGTCCCCTTTCCTCTCCCCCCTGCAGCACTGCCAGGCAGGGCACCCCTCATCACCCCTGAGTGTGAGAGCAGTCCCTGTCACTTCATCCTTCACCTACAGCTTGACAGTGCCTTGCCACATCTGCCATTTGCCCTGGATGTGACAGATTCCCACCCTGGGCTCACTTCAGTCAAACCTCAGACTGTGCTGGCTCCCTGGGTAGCCAGCTCTCACTGCAACGCTACCCCAGCAGCGCCCTGCAGAGCCTTCAGAAAGCCAAGAAAGAAGGAGTGTTGGCATTTTTCCCCAGTTTTCTCCTGTGAAGGCAGAGGCAGCACTGCAGAGATCAGTTCTGACCATTTTCCGCCACCCCCTCGGGTGCAGCTCCTCCTCTGCAGCACACCTCCTATCACTGCCACCACCAAGATCATTCACCAGCTGCTACTGCTGGCAGAGCCAGCGAGGACAAACGGCTCACACTGACACCTAGGGCCCCGTGAATCTCCTGCTGGGACGTGCACTCGCCCTGCAAGGTCACACAACACTTGTGAGCCCTGTCAGCCTCCTTCTCCCCACTGCCCCTGCCCAGGACCACCTCACGGCCACCCCCAGGCACCTCTGGCTTATGTCACCCCACAGTGCCGGAGGCTCTGTGCAGAGCCCAGGCAGCTCCAGGTGCCTGGAAGCTCCGTGCACGCACAGTGCCACGGCTTCGACGTCCCTCTGCGGAGGGAGGCCCCGAATTACTGACACCGAGCCCAGGCACGCAGCTCCCAGGTACAGGGACGAGGCTCCCAGAGCTTTTAACCGAGGAAGCGAGGAGGGGGTGAGCGCGAGGTCTTTCCTCGGAACGGGGGTTCATTCGCTTCCCCACAGACACATTTACATTTGCTTATTCCACTAGGACAGGAAAAAAAAATAAGAGTTAATTTCTTTTTTATTGCCTCAGGATTCCAGGTTTAATGTAGCTGTCAGTGTGAGCGCAGCCCAGCTGCAACGCCGACGGACACGGCCCGGCCAGGCAGCGGCGAGAGCCGCGCAAGTGCGCAGCGAGCTGGACCGCGGCCCCGGGGCCGAGCGCCGCCCTGGCAAGGCTGGGGATGGCTCCTGGCAGAGAGGATGCCCGGATGGGCATCACCACAAGGCAAAAGGCACACAGCGAAGCATGGGGAGAGCAGAGGATGCCAGGGTGAGCCCGACGCTCGCCGAATCCCCACGCGGGGCTCCGGCGCGAGCCGCCATCCTCACCGGGGGTGCGGGCTGCCTGGTGATTAATATCAAGCACAATGACCCCATGTTACAAGCCTGCGGGGGCCGGTGGAGGTGGCCATTTCCTGTGTAATACCAGCTTGTTTAAACAGTAACATCCAAACTCCACAGCTGCAGCACAAACCCGGGAAGCGCGGCGCAGAAGAAGCCCTGCATTGTGTTCCCAGCCGCTGCCGAGCCGCGCTGCCGTGCAGATGGCAAACGCTCCCAGGGCCAGGCACCGGCACCGCCGGCTCCCGGTGCCCGCCGGATGAGGTGCTCTGCATCCTCCTCCCGGGTTTCCTCTCTCCTGGACCATGGGAAGCTGAACTAAAAGCGGCTCCTTTGCAAGGAGCAAAAAGGGCTGGCTATGGGAGCTCTTGCCAAAAGGTGTTCACCAAGCTTGTTCTGGGCTCAGACAGAGCAGGATGAGGTGGTCACAGCCCTTCTGCATCAGTGATTTCCCCCACTCTGCCCTGCACATGGTCATCCATGAACCCGTTCCTCTCCCAGGAACCTGCCTTTAGAGCTGGAGGGACGCTCTTCTCCCCAGGAGAGGTGCAGTCTCCTCCCAACCAGCCTCTGCTTTGCCACAGCTCCCTTCTCCACAGAGACTTTTGGCTTCTCCTTTGGTCAACTTTATCTCCAATCTCAGCCAGGTTTACTCTGCTGAGACACCTCTGAACCCTGGCTTTGATGTCTCGATAGGGAAACTCTGGTGGCCAGCGTTACCGAGGCTGGGATCTGCAAAAGGGATTTTCCATTTAGTCTCCAGCAAACTCCAGCAATGTCTTGGCACCCCTGTGCAAGACTCTGTCCATCCCTCCCAGTGGGAGCTGCCATCTCAGTGACACTTCTCCGCAAGAGCGATGTGATGAGAGCGATCTGGCACATCTCTCTGGGAAGGTAAGCTCTAGAATGTGCTCACAGCTTTTGGATTTAATTTAATACTCGGTTTAAATTAACCATTTTTAAATGCTTGCAGACAGTCTCCACAAACTGAGAGGCCCTTGGCCCCGCGTGGAAGGAGCATGGATTCGCCAGGGTCAGCCCTGCAGCAGTGTCTGTCTAGCCAGTGGCTTCCCCATCAGTCCTTGTGCTTTGTTTAGCAAGGGATTAATTGTGGCAACAGGGCAGAGCAAGGAGCAGCTTTGCTCTCTCTGTCCAGCCCTCTCCACCTTCTTCCCAGCCTTATGTCCCAAAAGATGATGGAGTCACTTGTACAGCAGCCTCCTTGGAGATCCACCTTTTGACCCATCTGCTGCCAATATCTCTGCCTTAGGGCATCTTCCTTGCTCCCTTCTTCCCAGGATCCCTGCTTTTACACCCCAGTCTCTGCAATTTACTCCTGGGGACATTTGGTCTGAAAGGTGCTTCTCCAACTGCCTGAAACAACCACCTGCAGAGAACTCGACGCAAGGTTTGCCATGAAATGTGAAGACAGAAATTCATTTTAAGATACAAAAGTGACAGCTGCTTGCTGCTAGAAGAGCTGGCAACACCTGGTTCAGACACACAATTCCTGAGGCGCTGAAGCAGAGATGTCCAAGGTTAAGTTTAGCTCCTATTCTGGAAAAACATGAGGAAAGAGTCATGGAAAGCTTGCTGAGCACCTCTTCCAAAATAGGAAGGACACCTTCACCTCTCAAATACACACAGAGAGGTGTTTAGGAAGTCCAACAACTGAAAACCTGTTCCAGGGCATCCCCTGAGCCACGGTGACCGTGCAGTGTGGCCAGGAGCTGGATGAGTGCACCAGAGCAAGAAGGGTGGATTTGGGGAAAGACAGAACTTCTCGCTTGGGTTGAACTCAAGACTGCTGAGCCCCCAGCTAGGGAGAGGATGCCTGCCAGGAACCAGGGTTCATTCCCAAGCGCCCACCAAGAAAAAGAACCCCGAAGACACAGCCTCCTGAGCTCATCCCACTCCACGGAGCCCACTCCCGCATGGCTCACATCCATCTGCCGGCTTTCAGCAGCGCTCACCCCTCACACCTTTCCCTCCACCTCTGTCCGAGGGGGAAAGCAGAGAGCTGAGGAATTTGGTGTGGGGTTGGTTTTGCTTTTTTTTTTTTTTTTTTTTATTGTAAGGACTCAAATCCAGCAGTGTGATAAATGCATCCGAGCTACAATTAGGAAGATATATAGCATCAGAACGCGAAGGTCTGGGCAGCGTGGTGAAACGCGGGCTCTCCAGAGCCCCAGCTATGTTTCCCATTATGTAACCCTGGTCATGGGCAGACAGCCAGACTCCAAATGAAAAAGAGACTCTGGCTTGGCACCGTTTCTATTTTCCTATCCTCATTCGGGGTCAGCGCAGTGTCATACAGCTGCAGAGAAAGCTCCGGGGATTAAACCTGGGAAAGACTCCAAGACCAGGACCCGGGTTCAAGTACCAGCTGAAAGCAATAAACCAACTGCCACAGCTGGGCTGAGTTTAGACGTTCTCAAAGTCCCCCAGCTCTCTCCCATATGAAGAAGGAGCGATTGTGAACATGGCGAGCGAGGCCTTGGGACACACAGCCCCGGCCCAAAGCTCCGGCTGAGTCCTGCCAAGCTGCCCTGCTGGCCCCAAGCCCAGCCCAGCATTCTGGCCCTGGATGAGCTGAACTTTGATGTGAGCTCTGGGCTCTCAGTGGGCTGCCAGGTGGGTACGAGGCCTGTGTTTTCCAGAAGCTTTAGCACGTTCACGGCATCCCTGCAGGGCGCCGCTGTGCTTCAGGGGATTTCTACATCCCTTTTCTGTGCCCATCCCATCACAAGGGGCAAGGAAAGTGGTTTAAGAGTATCCAACCAGCTTCTCTGTTGGCAGTGGTGGGATCTCACAGCACGTCCCAGAGGCAGGAGCATGCGTGACACGGCACAGGCCCCTCACTCAGCTCTGCAACTTGGCATCTGCACTTGCTCCTCACGTGCTCTCCCTGCTCCTGAGCTCACCCTGCCCATTAACCTTGGCTTACTCCACCACGCCTGCTGCTCTGACCAATGTTTTACTTCTAAACTTCTTTGAAGCTGCTCCTATCTAAACCTCTGTGCTCGGTGGCTCTACCTGGTTCCTGAAGAGCCCCAGGGCAGCCAGCAGGCTTGTGTCAATAAGAGCTGAAACACTAACCCAGTGCTCTCCTCTTCCTTTCCTATCCCCAGGGCAAACGTTGCAAATCCTGGGTCATGCCCAAGAGCAGAGCTGGTTCCCTGCTGATCATCACTACCTGCATCTCCACGGAAGCTCAAGCACTGCTGTCCCAGAGTCCTGGACCACCAGCACCCATCCATACAAGAGGTCTGGGCTGGAAGACCAGCGTGGCTAAGGCAGATTCTCCATGTGAGCCAAAGAGCACCAGGGTGGAGGAGGTGGGAGCCAACATGGGCCAGGTGGGACAGGATGGGCACGGTGGGACAAGAGGGGCTTCTCAGCCACCCTCCATGGAGAGGCCAAGCAAGACAGAGACCCTCATTCCTCCACTAAGCACATCAGGACCTTGTGGAGTAGAGCCCCCGGCCTACACCCACCGCTCCCCCAAGAGCCCTGGGGTGGGCTGCCACCACCACCACCACCTTCTCCCACCCCAACGGGCGAGCAGGAGCCCACACCTGCTCCCTCACCACGAGGGGACACGACCCCGCGCCCCGCAGGAGGGGGAGCGGCTCGTCCTGGGGCAGGCGCCGAGCGCTGGCTGCGTGAACCCAATCAGAAATTCCATCTCGAGGCTGCCCGTGGCCAAGGGCTCGGCGGCTCCCTGCGCAGGCAGTGCGAGGGGAAGGGGGGATTGGTGCAGCCACGCTCACGTGACGGATCCCAGTTTGAGTTCCTGCCCAAAGATGGGCAGCAGTTCACATGAGCAGGCAGCGGTCCCACACCGAGCAGCCGACAAACAGAAAACAGACTCCATCTCCACAAAATGAGGCCCAGAACTTCCTGTGTGAGATTTCCATTTCCTCAGCCAAATGAAAAAAGAACTGGAGTAAGAGGCAATAAACCAGGAGAGCAGGACTGGACCTGACGCACGGAGCGGGGACCCATTAATGGTTAAGCCACTTTGCTGGATTACTCTTAATGCGCCTTCCCATCACCCTGGGTTCTGGCTCCTTTGGATTAACAACAAGACGTGATTTCAGGCTCTGGATCCGGAGTACCGGAGGCAGATGGAAAATCCTGCGGGAAAGCAGCTACGGAGCATGCTCAGACGCTGCTTCGCATACTCCATACTTGGCCCCTCCGCTCAATTTTCTGTCCAAAAATATGCAAATTGCCTAGTCCGCATTATGGACTAATGGGCTGAAATCAGCCAGTTTAGAAAATTAACCCTTTTGTGCGTTGCAGGATAGGGACGAGCGGTTTCTGAAGCAGAGGGGAGGTGACTTTTGGAGCTCCAGGAACAGGCAAGCTGCTCCAGGCTAGCCCAGCCCAACCAAGGTTGGCCTGACTCAGTCAAAAAAAAGGTAACAAAACGCTCATGCTGGAAATGGAGTTCCCTCTGGTCCAGAGGAAGGCCCTGCCTGTCCAGCTGGCTGGGCCAGCGGAACACCTAAAGGAGGGGTATCCCAACAAAACCAGATGCACATCCTAAGCAGAAAGTAAAAATCCACCTCATAAGCCATCTTCTAACACATGGAAACAAAGGGCAGTCGCCAGGCACCCTCCAGCCCCACTCGCACATCAATGAAGAAGTCACTGTGTCACCAAGGGTGACAAATTCCCAACATTCCCTGGGCAGTGGGCCTTGCCTGGGTACTCAGGGCACGGTGCCACAGCCAGCAGTAAAGCATGAGCAAGGGGGAAGGGTGGCACGAGGAGCTCAGGGAGGGAGCAGAAACCAGAGGGTGCACGTACTGTTTGGGGAGCTCAAGAGACGTTGGAGGAGGATTCCAGGTGTCCGGGTGGCCAAGCATCCAGTCCGACCAGACCTTCACACTGGGGAGCAGCTCCTTCAGGTCCTGGGGCAAGGCAGAGACCTTGATGTCGTCCTCCTCATCCTCCTGCTCCATCTCTTGTGGCTGAGCTGCAAGTACAAGACGTGAGAGCTGAGGCAGCTCACCACAGCCAGGCTCAGGCAGGGACTGGGAAAGTATGACACAGATCCCAACATCCCAGCCTTGGACGCACAAGGGAACAGCCACAACCCACAGCAAGCACAAAGACAGATCTGTTCTCCCTACACGGGCTGGCCTGGAGGGCAAGCCAGGGTGTTTGTGATCCCTTCTATTGAGGGCAGCAGGGTGCCACTGCACCAATCACAGAGACAGGATTCCCAGATTCCAGTTTTGGGAAGTTTCCCAGTTGCTGGCAGAAAGCATGGCCTGAGTCCATCCCTTTCTTCCAAACATTTCTGTCTGCCCACATCAGGGGCTTTCCTGCAGCTGATCCAGCTATAACCTGGGCAGAGCTTGAGATGCTGGGGGAGAATCCTAAGGCCCCAACAGAGGGGAAGGGATGTACAAACCAGCAGGGGATGAAGGCCTGACCCCCACCAGGCTGCCTCGTGGGCCCCTGCATGGACCCTGCTGCTAAGCCCTTACCTGGCACACATTCCCTCAGCAGGTTGGTGCACCTCCTCACCAGGAGGGCAAACATGGAGAGCCCCAGGGCCGTGGCCTGTTCCTGGATGACGGAGCGGCAATCCTCAGAGATGCACTCTAGGAGACAGACAGGCTTTGGGTCAGATGTTCCACCCAGTTTCACCTTCACAGCCTCCCTTTCTGCATCCCACGAGGGGCAGGGGTGAGCGATGTCCTAACTCACAACTGTCCCAGACACAATTGCTCCATGTAGGGGGGAGAAAAGGTGGTGAGTAGCTGCTCTGGAGTGGGAAGAGGCTGCAGCCACCCTGCCCACACCATGCCCAACCCCATGGCATATGCTGAGCCAGCCAGGACCACGATGGCACTCAGGGCTCCCAGCACAGATGCTGCTGCTCGGGGCTGATGCCCTCCCCTGAGGAGGGGGGTATGTTTAAGTGTTAAAAGGGTAATTAGCTGCATGTTTGATCTTTGTCCCTGCTGGAGTTTCAACCTCAGCAGCTGAGGAGGGGGCTGCTCCCATTAGTTCTGCAGTCACATAACAGCTTGTCAAGAGAGCTTAATTGGAACTGTTACTCAAGGAGATGCCACACGACCACAGCTCTTCCAAACAGAGCCGGCTCGGAGTGAGAGCAAATCCCCCCAGCACATCTACACCCAGCCAGAAACCACTTCTGAGGCTGCTGAGAGCAGCGGGGAGCTGGCTCGAGGGAACTGCCTGGAGCCGGGCGCGGGTTAGGCCGGGGAGCGCCGCGGGACATGCCAGCCTGCCCCAGAGCTCCCAGAAGGGGTTTAAGCCTCAAGGGCAGCCTCTGCCCTCCCAACTCCCTCTGCTCCACATCCTCCCAAGATGTGGAGGAGTGGCTGGCTGGGGAGAACCCACACGTTTAGGGGGTTCCTATCCACACATGCCATTTATTCTGAGCAGGATGCTCCTCGCTGGCTTTCTGCAGGATCGGGGCTTCCACCCTGAGAGCAGCTGCCCCAAGTCAGGCAGAGGATTTTTACAAACTCACAGGTACTGACTCTGAATGGGTGAGTGGAGCCCCAGGGCTGGGATAGGGAGGGAGAGCCCCCAGAGCCCCCCAGCTCCCAGGCACCTCTGCCCCAGACATCAGCACCAGCTGCACGTCAGCACGGAGGTGTTGGGAGCTGAACTGCCCAGACGTGGCAGAGCAGGGATTTTGAGCAAAAAGCAAGAGGATTAGAGCAAGACACTGAGACCACATTTAAGGCAGGGCTAGTAAAACACCTGAGGTGCACACAACAAAGAGTGGGGTTTTAAGGACACATCATTTCAGAGCAGTGGGGTGGGAGGTTAAAAACAACCAGAAAAAGACTAGAACGCACCAAGAATAAACAGGAAGAATAAGAAGGGACATCTGTAGGCTTGATTGACAGTTCTTACAGCTGTCAATGAGTTCAGCACCCAGTGTGGAGACCACTGAGGGTAACCCAGGGTGGCACCAAAGGCACCTGGTAGCTGAATGAGGGTGCTCTGCTCCCGGAGCCAGGGCTGAGCCGGTGCCGCAGAGCAATGGTAGGAAGTGCCGTACTGCAGGGGCTGTCAGCTTTTGGAGGAAACATAAAACTAAAGATGTGACCACTCTGGGACAGTAAATCTCTTTCATGAAGCCTTTCCCACAATTAAGAGTGTTAGTCCCAGTGCTCTGGCCACAGTCCAGTCCAAGAAATTACAGTCGTCTTCCCCGCGCTCCCTCCTCCTGCACTCGGGTGAGATGCTGCACTGTCTTCACTTCCTATCTTAAATGGACACACAACAAGACCACGGTGGTCCAGCTGCCACACCTGAGTCTGGCAAGTCCCCTGGGTGGTGAAAATCTTCAGGCATTTCAACATGGACCCCCACACTACGAGTGGGCAGCCCCCGGAACTCCAGGCACTGCGCTCAAGCCAGACTCACGGTGACCCCCAAACTGAGCTGGTGCAAAAGCTACATCCTGACCCCCTCCAAAACAGGCAAAGTTAAAGGTGTTTGTGATGGTGAAGGTGATGAGCATCCCATATTTCAGGGTGTATTTCAGAGACTGGCTGCAAAAGCCAGACCAATGCTCTGTGGTGGCTGTGGCCAGGCTTGGTCCCAGCCCTTCCCACTGCCACCAGCAGCTCTTGCTGCAGGCTACAAGTTCCCCACACGACATTTAACGACCAAAATACAGTAAAAAGTTTCTTGCACTTGAGCTGTGGCAGGTACAGCTGTCCATCAAACACCCCGTGCTGCTGCAGACATGAACCATGTGCCCACCAGCTCATAAAGCCACGGTGCTCCGATGCACCCCAATAATGCTCAGCCCTGGCACAGCCTGCAAAGCTGCCCACTGTGCAGGTAAGAGCAGGAGGACACCCACATTTAAGGGCTGTTGTCACACAGTTCCAGCTCAGCTACCATGGGTGTTGTCAGCTCATCATTAAACTCATAAAATGCACAAAACTCCCCCAGTCCTCAAAGTTCATTCACCGGATGAGCTCATCGGCCTCATTCCCAGGAGGCTCCCCCAGCAGGGAAGGACAAACACCCAGGTGGGCGCTTGTTCAAGACCCTGAACATGCACCAGCAAAGGCTCTTAAGAGATTAATTGTAGGACAAAAGAGGAAAGCGCCATAAATCAGGAGAAACTTTCTCTCTGTGCCTTTTCACCACTTTCCTCGGGAGGCTGGGAGCTTTGGCTTGCCCCGAGCTGGGAGCCAGTAGCCAGGGCTAACAGAGGCTGTGGGGACAAAGCCCAGGCCACCCCTGCCACAGGAGACAAGGTGAGGGCACAATTAAAGTGCAAAGCACTTGGGGTGTTTAAACAGAAACCTGTAGAATGTTTTGAGTGATGGCAATAAGGAAACCAACTCTCTGCACCCACAGTGTCTGAGCCCACCCTGGCATTAAGAGGAAAATACTTTGCAGAAAATATGCTCAAATGAGGGTTGGAGCAACAAATCTGCTCTGGAGCCCACAGGGCATCATTACTTCTGAGCTGAGCAATGGTCTGTGCTGCTGGTGATGCACATTAAGACACAAACTTATTGGAAAAGAGATGTTTTTGGAGGATTGAGTGATACTTATGTCATTTCTGTCCCTGCAGTTGCACCACATTAGTAAAAATGGAGATACCAGCTGCCACAGAGTAGAGAGATCCTGACTGCCCGAATCAGGGCAAACCTTGTAATTCCCAGATCTGTTTCCCCAGATCCACAGCGGGTGCAGGACAAGCAGAATGAGTATCAGGTTGACAGACAACCCTGCATCCTATCCCTGCAGGCTGACAGAGACTCCGAGTGGCATCAATGGCACCCCAACAGCTAAAGCTGCCACAAATCCACTCCACTTCCTCCCCTGAAACCCCAAATGGGGCCGTAATCAGATAACCCTCCACACTCACACCCAGCCACGCTGCGCAGCTGGGGCACACTGTGGAGGTGTCAGGCAACTGTGGAAAGAAATCACACACAAAAGAAGGTGCCACAAGGTCACAAGCTCTGAGGTAGCTGGAGCTGTGGCTCCTCTGTGCCACCAGCAGCCACAGCAGTGACACTCCACAGGAAACCATCCAGCACCACCAACCACAACACGTTCCCCCTCCACCTTTCTCCCCTTGTAACCCGGCAAACGTCCCTGTTAATGCCAGCCCTGGATAAACAGCTCCTGTCGCGTCACCTCTCAGCTCTCGCCTGCGCAGCCACCCCCTGAGCACGATCACGCAGCTCAGCAGGCTCACAAATGTCACCTCTCAGCTGTGCCACTGCCTTCAAAGGTGCTGCGTGGGTGCAGAGGCAGGTGGGCAAAGCTGGCACCGCTGCCTCAATAACTGCTTGTTAAACCACAACCTAAGGTCAGGCCTCCAGCACTCACAGCCAAGACTGACTCAGGGTAAATTCACCCCCTCGTCTGTGTTGCTGTACCAGCCCGTGGAGCCACGCTGCAGCCACAGCAGGGAGCTGAGCTGGCCTGAAAAGCCTCCTTTTGGGAGCTTCCTTGGGCTGGAGCTGTTTCTTGACCACCTGTAGCCCCACATCAACATCAGCAAAACTCAGGTCCGTGGAATGCTGCATGGGGCTGGAAAGGAGCAGGCAGAGCATTTTAAAGCAGAAGTGTCATCAAACACTTTAAAATGACTGATTTGTACTGCCCCACACTTCATAGGCTGAATTTGCCTCAAAGATCCTGTGCACCAGAAAAATAAGTGAGAGCCCTGCAGACCCCTGTGAGCCCCTGTGAAGGTCAGGGCTCTGGAGGCCAGACTGGCAGCAGGACACGAGCTGTGACAGTTCTGAGCACCCTGCCTGACACTTGCCACTTGTCAGCCCCTTTTTCCAGCTGGCTCAGACTTTGCTGAAGTTTCCATGCCTGTCTCAGCCTGAATTCTGCTGGAAATCTTCAGCCAAAACAGCTCGGCCACTTGTGAGAATGAGGCTAGGAAACAAGATAGTGGCTTACCCCTGTTTGTAAAAAACCACTTACAACCTTTCCCTTGAGCTAATCTAGCAACTGCAAATCCTGGAACAAGGATCTGAGATTTTGCTGCAGAATAACCTTTTTAACAGAGAGTTTTCCTGTCCTACTAGAAATCTGTCCACACTTGGCTAAGCTATAAACATCTGAAAGACAGCAGTTTTTCCATATTCAACAGGAATCCGTTTCAACAGTTAAAACCTGCTAAGATTTCACCTCCCAGAGCATGCTCCATCTTCCTACTTCCCTTCACCTAACCTGTGCTGCAGGCAGCAGAGCTCCCATCCAGCACGTGGGGACCTCTGCAAAAATGTCCTTGTACGAGTGACTGCTGCTTGCTGCGAGCTGGAGATGGGACCCAGACTCCTCCAACTGGCGCCCAGGCTATCTGCTCTGAAGCAGAGCCCAAAGGAGAGAGAGGGAGACGGATGGGATGGAAAAAATGGGAGCTGATGAGCTTCAGGCTGCGAGCACAGAGCAAAAGCAACTGGGAAGCAGGGACGGGCGGTTTTTCTGAAGATCAAGACAAGCGGCTGAGCTGCAGAGAAGTCCTCCTGTTTCTTTGCATGCAGGGAAGAGGGGTCTTTTTTTCCAGCTGAGGACTGGGCTGCACAGAGAGCGCTGTTTTCCTACCAGGAGGCAGTTTCCTGCAGGGATTGCAGGGTGGATCAGCAGCTGCAGCGCCCTCTGGAAGCACCTACCTGGGCTCTCCCGGGGTTTGTGGGCTCTGCTCCCACCCAGCCTGCAGCAGAGCCCGAGCCAGGACTTCTGCAGCCATAAATCTACCTGTTCCGCAGGGGAGAGGGTGAGAGACAGAGAGAGAAAGGGGACTTTTGTAGCGGGGAGAAATTTGTGTTTCTCTGAGAACGTTATATTCATGGAAAACATAAACCAACTGTCGTCAAAGTCGTCTGAGCTCAGGAAATGGAGCGGCCGGGAGAAGGCTGCCATGTGGCCGGATGTTATGTATTTCTAATTAGTGCTATACATCTTTCAGCAGCGAGTGTCCTTTTGCTGGGAAACACAACGCGCTGCCCTTGTTATTGTAACTGTCAGAGAGTGCTTAAACAGATAATCTCCAGGAAAAGTGATAAACACATCCCCTCTCCCACTAGGGTGTGCAAAACAGCAGTGCCAAACCTTTATTAGGGCAACACAACCAGCCACGGGAAATGGGAATGGGAAAAGAGCAAGGGGCAGCCGCCTACGAGGAGAGGGATTTGCTGGAGGAAGCTTCTGGTGGCTGCTCGAGTGCCATGTGCTGAAGGAAATCCTGCGAGGGACAATCGGGGCACAGCGAGCACGGGACACGTGGGCTGCTCACGGGGATGGGGCAGGGGCTGGGAAGAAGGGCTCCCAGCTGTTCTTCTCTGAGTGTGCCCCCAGTTTGGGTGGAAGGGAGCCACGGCAAACCCCAAACTCACAAGCAAGCAGTGGACATGCTCCTCCATCCATCCATCCATCCATCCCAGCTAACAAAACACAAGGAATGCTGAACCTTCCACAGTTAAAACAATCCCAGCCAACAAGTCTCAAAGGAGATTCCTTTGATTCAAGCAACGAGACTGCTCCAGCCAAGGGTCAGGAAGGCTCCAGTGGGACAATTTCCATGCTGGCCTCTCCATCCTCACCTGAGCTGTGGCTCTGGGTCGGGAAGCCCGGAGCAGCGCTGGCAGCAGGTGATCCCAGTGCTGGCAGAGCAGCAGGGATGTGCTTTGCTCCCAGGGAACAACAGCTGAACCCACCTTTCCTGGTGACAGGGTGAAGGCCTGTATGGGAAGGCACTCAAAAGAACGAACAGTTCTATGGCCACAATCCCAAGGATGACATAACGGGCTGGCCAGGGGACACAGGAGCTGCAGGAGCTCGGTGAGAGCAGGGCTGGGGGCGAAGGCACCCGGCTGATGTGTCAGCACATCGAGTGTGGAGACACAGACAACTGATTCACCAGCTGGCTGCTGCCCTGAGGGGGAAAAGTCGCGGGCTGGTCACCTCGGAGCTGACACCACCTGAAGGCAATTCCTTTGCTCCCTCAGCGCTCAGACACAGCTTTCCCCGTGAGTCACTCCCCGCCAGACGCAGCCCTGAGCCCCGGCAGGGCTGCAGGGCAGCCCCCGGGGTGGGGCTGTCTGCAGGAAACGGGTGAGGAGAGCCCTGCTGCCGGCCCAGGCTGGTGGGGACCGCACACAAGCACGGGAATAGAAAGCAGCAAAGTGAGGGGGACGCGCACAGCTGTGGGGCATTTCCCCGACACCCCCTCGCAGGGGACCTGTGAGTCACGGGCACTCCCAGCTCTGGGAACTGGCGACTCACACACGAACTCATCTGCCCCCGAGAGAGCCTGGGAACCTGGAGGTGCTGCTCAGCCCTGGCTGATACCCTGGGAACGACGGGCAGCTTTCCTGGAAGGACGCTCCCTGAACTCTGAGCAAACAGGATGGCAGCCCCAGCCCTCCCAGCACTGTGGCCGAGCTGAACGTCACCACCTGCAGCACACGGGGCTGAACTCCTCCCAAAGCAACCTCTGGATTTTAGTAATAACCTGGATGCCCCCAGTCCACCTCCCTGTACTGATGTCTCCCCAGGAAGGTCCTGGGAGGGTCCCGGTCGCAGCAGCAGCACCGGGGAACTCGCTGCATGTGTTCCCAGAGCAGCTGGGGCCGCCCAGGAGCCAGCAGCTCCCTCTGCAACCCTGACTTGTCCGAGGGAGGGAAGGAGGGAGGCCTAGGAGGTGAGGAATGCCGGGGGCCTGGGGAGGATGGAGCAGCTCTCCCTGTGGAAGCCATTAGATATTCAACACTTCATTTGTTTCCAGCCGTCCTGGACTGCAGCGCTGGGCTCTAGGACGGGAGGCTCTTCTCTGACGTAACCAGGAAGCAGCTGCAAAATTAAGGAATCCCTCATGACATCATAAAAAGGGTCGATGGTTTACAGGGGAAGGTATAAAAATTAATGACATATTCCCACCCGAAGCAGCGAGCCTGCCCAGGAGCCACAGGGGAAGCCATGCTCTGCCCGACACGAAGGGGCTGCCTGCCCCAGACAGCTCAGTGCTGCCAGCTCCCTTTGGCTGCTCCAGGAGCTTGTCTCTGGCTCTGATTGTCCCTAAGCCCAGGCAGGGCTGGATCCTTGCACCTGGGGTGCGATAACCAGCTCAGTATATCCTTCCTGACCCTGATGAACAAAGCTTTAGGGAACGACTTTAGGGACAGCTTTCTTGTGTACTCGGGGCTGGCCAGGAGTCAACGACAAAAAACATCATTGTGAAGTGACTATTAATAATAATAACTTAATAAGAAGTTGTTAATTTCCACGGGGAAAGCAGACACGTGCACAGAGTGCCCCCAACACCCCAATTTCTGCAGCTCTGGAAGACCAACAGGACCTGCAAGAGGAGGCAATGGCAGTGGCACAATGTCCCTCCCCACCACACAACCCGGGCTAGGTCAGAAAGAATGACATTAGCCTTGAGGACAAGCACAAAGCCATTTCCACTTGAAAAGGGAAAAGGATAGTGGTTTAAAATTAACTACAGCCTTTTCCAGGAAATATCAGTGGAAAGAAGCAGCCATTTTTAGAAATGTTATTCTCAGAAATTTCCTGAAAAGACCCATCAGTCAAAACACAGATTGAAGCCATTTCCACTTGCACTAAGCAGCACTTCGGAGCTCTCCCTACACGCTTGGGGTGCTTGACCCAGCTGGCAAGGCCAGGATCCTGCTCTGCCCCCCTGACCCCAGAGAGGCTGTGGGAGTCAGTTTGGGATGTGGAACAGCCCACGGAGAGTCTGAAACACTCCCCTGCCTGGGGAGGCACATACATCCCAGTTGTCACTAGTCACATCTGCACTGAGACGTGCCACTCCCTGGCCATCACAGCTGGGGAAGAGGCACCTCCAGGCTCATCCATGCTGGGAAATCTGCAGGATTGGCAGAGAAACTCTCATTTCTCAGCACTGCCCTCACCGGAGCCGCTCCGAGCGCGGGAGCTGACGCTGGCACTCGTGACACAGGCACAGCAAAGTCTTCCCTGCAGATCCCCAGAGCCACAGGTTCTGCTGCCAACGACTGACAGCAACACGAATTTGACCCGTCTGGCAGCTGAAAGGCTGGCAAATCCAAATGGATGTAACTCCTGGCTGGCTCATAAGGAAGCGTGTCCCTTCAAGCTGGCACGCCGGCTCATCAGCATATCTATAGCTCCAGACCAGCCTGGCACCAGCTGTCTCTTCCTGTGGAGGGAATATTTGCCATAAAATGCACAAGCAGGATGGGATTGAAGATGCTGCAAAGGCAAAAAGGCCCAAAGGTGAGCAGGGCATTCAGATGAAACGGGGAATGCTGCATGAAAGAAGAAAAATCATGGATGACAGAAACGGAAAAGGGTTTTAAGGGCACTGCAATGATGCAGAATGATAAAAGATAACTCTCTGTCTGCACAGATCTGTCAGCCCTTTTTGAAGGTGCCAGAGCTATGAACCTCAACAAAAGAGCCAGTGAGGAGATGGGGAGCCTGGCTGGGTTACACAGCAGCATGGCATGAGCTACCAGCATCCCCCCAGGAGCTGTGCGTGCCCAGCCATAACTGTGTCAGATGTTATTTCCAGCGGGGAGGAGGTGTGAACAGGGCTTCCCAAGAGATTTCCTCCAGCCCCGAGGGAAGTTTTACCAGGACAAATAACAGCAGCAAATAACAGGCAGCATTTTGCACCCCTCAAGCTCTTGCTGGGGGTGGGCACGTCCTTGGCAGCTAAATGTGAGCAGACAGCCTGGAACTGGCTTCCTTGGGTGTGAACCCGGGTGAGCACTTTGAGCCTGCAGTTAAAGCTCATGAGAGCAAGTGCCTGCAGACAGAAGCATTCAGAGAAAGGAGCCTTTGATGGGGCAGCAACAGCAAAGTGTGGAGCTTCCCTTCCAGCACATTCCCTCCCTCCTTTGCTGCTCATCTTCTTTCGTCTTCCTGAGGGCCCAGTGTGTCGGTTTGCAAAGAAAATGCCAAAACACGAGTGAAATCCGTGCCCTCCTCCCAGCTCTTGGGAAGCAGGAAATCCCAGGGTCTTCATTGAATGCTTGCAAGCCTGAACTGCCTCCTCACCTCCCACTCCAGCCCTGCTTGGTCCCTCCAGCCTCCCTGGCCGATGGCAGTGGCACCCCCAGCCCCAGGACACCCCAGCAAGAGGGGCACAGCCCAGCCACTCTGCCTGCAGTGATGCTTACCTAACACTTTCCATTATAAGACCTTGGTTTCAGTTCCTAAGAACTTTGCCAAACTTTAACCATTTGGGCTGCAATCCTTCATGCCAAAAGCTTTCCTCGAGCTAAATTTATTGGGAAAATTTCAACTACAAAGGTTCAGCCATTTGCCAGAATGAGGTTAGGGAAAATATATTGTTCTTCTCAAGTTAAAAATTCTTTGACCATTTCAGCAAAATCCCTAGCACCTTCACACTTGGAGCAGGAAGCAGAAGTTTGGCAGGGGACAGCAGAGGGGTCTGGGTGTGCCTTCTGCCACCTCCATCCTGCTTTGCCGAGGCGGGGGCCTATGGAAATCCGGGTGCTCACTATCAGACAGCTCTCTCATGCCACTCCAACCAAAGCAGCAGCTGGTTCATCTGCTTGGACAGAAGAATAAACCAAGCCACGTGAGGGAAAGGCAGGTGGAAAATGGGGCTGAAGCAGCACAAGTGAGGCACAGCACAGCAGCCCCTTCTCCAGCCCCCTCACTGCTCTGCTGGCACCATCAGTGGCTGCTCTTCCCCAAGGATCCCAGCCCCACACATCCAGCATTCCTGCCGTGGCACAGGCTCGTGTGGTGCATCCAGATTTACGTGCCAGCCGAGGATCCCAGATGAGGTCAGCCTGGTTCCAGCGGGGAGCTCGCTTTTCTGAAAACTATGGAAATTACACATGCAAAAAACTCTCAGGACGCCAGACTTGGAGGCATCTATGCAGCTTCAAGTCAACTCCATCACACTTACTCACCATAAAGCCCTCCTAACAACACATCACTTTTTCTCCCCTCAAGGTACCATTTTCAGTCAACACAGAAAATTAACAGGCAGCAGAGACCCTCCTGCAGAGTGTTCTGATGTGCTGAAATGTGCACGTGTTCAGTGAGGCTGAGGGCTGCAGGACTGGGTTGGGGGATTAAGATGGAGAACTTGATTCCATTCTTCACCTTGGTCCTGAACTTTCAGGGGGATCCAGAAGTCCCCTTAACTCCTCCCAATGCATGTGGTCAACTATTTTTGTGTCCCTCACTTCTTGGCTGGCTGGTGACACAGAGGGTATGGAATTTGCAGACACTGGGCAACTCTGCTTTGAGTAGGATCAAAGGCAGCTCCCGAAGGATTTTTTTAGGAGAACTCCAACTCCTGCATCTCAAGATGGGCAGTCAAGGGACTAGAAAATCCTTTAAGCTCAGTTGCCCATCAGTACCTGTTAGAGATACCATGAAAAACGGCACCCAAACCCAAGCTTTGAGAACAAACCAGTGAGTTTACACTATCCAATTATTTGGACCTGAATCCTGTAGCTCTTCCTACGCTCCATGTGGCACCAAGCACGATGATAACACTCAGTCAGTGACTTCTCAGGAAAACTTCCATGAGAAGGAAAAGGAATTTTACAAGTAAAAGGACAACAGGAAGATTCAGCCTGGGATCTCTTTGCCATATCATCACCTTGTCTATCACAGGAGGTTTTATCTGCCTTACACCACACCTCGAGTGCCACCGGGCACAGCCTTCGAGGCTCGTTCTGTTTGGAAACAACCCCTCAAGATGCTCCCCGTGAGGATACAGCCCGATTCACCCACCAGACCTCTCGTGGCGAGTGGGGGCTGTGGTCTTCTGTGGAAATTTGGCAAAAATTCAGCTCCGAGCGGTGCCACGCAAAGGGAGGTTCTCAGGTGTCGAGCGAGCGATTCCCCGTGGGAAGGGCCATGACCACAGGCACAAACCCACAGCACGCAGAGAAACCATTCCAGGAAGTTTAACATCCGAGCCCCCCTGTTAGAAAATACGATCTCAGTGCTCCAACAACTCACATGGAGCCGGAGCCTCAGCTCCCAAAGCACGTGCGGGCTCGCACTGGCGATGGAGCCCCCGCCACGGCACTCAGGAACTAAAGAGCCTGAACCCTCCACATTCATTAACAAGCATAAGACATCAGGCTTTTATGCCAAAATTCCTCTTTTCCCCCGTGATTTGAGATAGGATTGGCACGACCGTGATATTCCCTGCAGCTACCGTTGCTGCAGCATTCCCAGCATGGCCATACAGAGGGAAAGGCTGTGCTGGGGGGTGGTGGGCTCGCCCTGGGGTGCCCCCACCACCCTTTTTGTTTGCTGCTGTGTCTCCTGGCAGGAGGACACGAGGGAGCTGTGGGCTCCAGCGCCGTTTCCTGCAGAGATTTGAAAACCTGTTGCAGTTCCAAAGCGAGCTTCGATTTCACTGTGACCAGCAGCTCGGAGACTCATAGTTACTATACAGCCGAATAAAATATTTTTTCATAAATTTAACGCCAGCATGTCTGTGTTTGGAAACTTTGAAAATCCATGTTGTATGGTTTACTGCACTGGAAAAGGTGCCAACAGAGTTTCAAAGGAAGGGAAGTGTATAACTGTTTCCTTTCAAATGCATTTTCCAATGGGATCCATTGAGGGAAAAGGCTGGAACTAACTAAAACATTATTAAAAACTGTTATGAAAAGAGACAGAGAGATGGAAAAAGATAGACAAAAACTCCAATACACAGCCGAAAGGGAGGGAGGGAGACAGGCGGCAAGAAAGGGGATATGGGCAGAAAGACACTTTGGGTGGGGAAAATGGGGCGAGACGGGGAGTTTTAACTGGCAGTCGCCCTTCGTGGTTTCATATTGTTGCAGATCAATTGATCAGGATTTCAAGTGCTGCTGGCCCGGTGGCACAAGGCGAACCACAGAGTTGGCTGCAAGCGCAGCCCTTGCGAACTGCTGACCTTCAGTTTTCAAACCAAAAATATTCCTTGGGAAACGGTTACACCAGGTCCCAGCCCCGAGGCTGCCAAGCGAAAAACAAGCACTACGGACCTGAAGGAACGCCCCGAGTAACTTACACCAAAGCAACAACCAGGGCTAGTAGCCTGAAGTAACTCCCTGGTGTGATTCAACCGGCAGTAACCGCGCGTGACATGTGTGCAGAGGGGCTTGGCTCTTCCGTCCTCCCGGAGCGGGGAGTTCTCCAATCACCCTCCGTCGGGATGAGTGTCGGCCCTCAAGCCGCTCCCGCTCCGTTGGCCACGCTCAAGCTACTCCAACCAAGCCTATAAATACCAAAGCCATTGGGTCCATATAGTGCAGTCGCAGCCTGATTCTAAAACCACCGCTCCGGCTCCAGGCGCAGCCCTGGCTTTGCTGCCCCGCGAGCAAAGGGGGAGCCGAAAGGGGCTGAGAACACATGTTTTGTCAAAGACTTGTGTGCCCTGGCCATCAGGAGGCTGCCAGGGTCGGGGCTGGATCTCTGTTGCTCTGCCAGGCTTCAAAGAGCCAGGCCGGGGGTGGGCAGAGCTCAGCGTGCGCCTGCAGAGCTCCAGGCCTGTGGTTCCATGGGGTGTAGTAACCCTGGGCTGTAGCACACATGTCGAGGGATGAGGGGAAAAAAATAAACAGACAGACAAAAGAATGAGGATGCTCTGCCAATTCCAATTGTGCAGCTTTTATTTTAAATGCTTATCAAGCTGAGAAAGAGCAGAGTTCTTGGAAAACAAGGTTTCCTTTCTTCCCATGCCAGTGTCAAACACCCTCAAGGACGGGTACAGCACAGGCGCTCGCTGCCGGCCGCCCTCTCTGCAGCCGCCATCCCGTCCTGTCCCACCCGCCTCGGGAAGGGTTTCCAGCTCACAGCCCTGGTGTTTCTGGTAAAAAGATCTCTCTGTGATTTTTTTTT
>VWZW01006275.1:0-21812 GCA_013397115.1 Edolisoma coerulescens
GGGGGGCTCCTCCCTGGGCTACGGGGGCCTGTGGGGCTGTGGGGGGTACCGGGGCCTGTATGGCTCTGGCAGAGCCTTTGGCTCTGGCTATTGTAGCCCCTACTCCTCCTGGTACGGCCGCTATGGCCGCGGCTACTGGGGGTCCTGCTAAACCCCATGGAAAACCCTTTGGGTGATGTAGAAGTGCAAAGCAAAATGCAGATTCTTCTGCCCTTTAAAATCTTTCCTGATACCTCCATGTGTTCAATTCCTCATTATCTCCTGCTTTATCACCCCTGTGACTGAATGCGGTGACAGACTGAAGTGTCTTTCAAGCTCTGCCATCTCGCGTTTACAATCTTGATGTTACAATGTTGTTTGTGTTCTTTTCATTCTCATTAAAACTCTGTTGCATCACTGAAAATCCTCGTGTTGGGCTTTTGTGTCCTCAACCACCCCGAGTTTGCCAACCTCGCTGGCTGAAGCTCCCTGCTCTGCAGGAGGCTGCAAAAACGTTGAGCAAACCCTGCCCAGAGGGGGAAAGTCTCCATGGAGAGCCTTCCACAGGGCTGTTTTACCACTGAATTACAACGTGGTCACAGCGTGGTGGCCAAAGATGAGCAGGAGTTTCCTCTACTTGTGGTGCTCTTTGTGCAGAGGGAACTTCTTTAAATCCGCAACAAGGAGCTCATGAGTGGTCATGGACTCAAAGAATTGGGTTGGAAGAACCTTGAAGATCATCAAGACCATGGGCAGGGACACCTTCCACTCTCCCAGGTTGCTTCTGCCAGGCCTTGGGCACTTCCGGGGATGGGCAGTCCATGGAATCACCTGTGCCAGGGCCTCACCACCCTCACAGGGAGGAATTTCATCCCAATATTCCATCTAAACCTCCTTTCTTTCAGTTTGAATCCATTCCCCCTTGTCCTGTCACTCCAGACCCTTGGAAAAAGTCTCTCCCCATGTTTCTTGTGGCCCCTTCAGGTCCTGGAAGGCCACATTTAGGCCACCCCAGAACCTTCTCCAGGCCGAAAAATCCCAATTCCCTCAGCCTTTCACTTTGTACCCCCTGCATTTGGGGCTTCTTTGGTTCTGTTTGTTATTTATATGTTAAACATAAATTGAATTTGTGTCCATATTTTATAAGCAGCCTAAAACCCAACAAAAGCACTGCGCCATGTATGTCATTATCTTCTTATGGTAACAGCAAAGCACAAAACCACCTCCTGATTCAGGCAGATCCTTATCTCACAAGGAGTTTTCCTTATCTGGTTCAGCTGCCAAAAGATCTCAGGGCACGTATTTTCCTACAGCAAGAAGATTTGTTGAACAGCACCACGTTTAGAAAACTTTTGACCAAAAACTGAAGGAAAAACGTGAATTAAAAAAGGCAAAAGCTGCTGCAGTGCCCAGCTCCCCTCTCTGTAACGGAACAGCAAATTTCTCAGTGTTGATTACCTAAAAAAGCGGTGAAAAATCTGGTTTTTATTTGGTTTCATTTCATTGTCTCTGGAAAATTGAATGACTCCCAGCAAAACCCAGAGCTTCCCCAGTGATATCCAAATAACAGCCGGAGGGGATGTTCTACCTCCTGCCAGGACCTGAAAATCAGTCAGAAAAATCTGTCTACCTCCTGCCAGGACCTGAAAATCAGTCAGAAAATCTGTGGTGGTGAAGAGAAAGGTAAGAAAAGCTCAGGTTACAAAAGGAGCCCTTAAGCAGGGTTTAAGCCAGGCTCTAACGGAGATCCCACTGTGCTTCCGGAGGGAAGGGACAAAGGATCCAGGTGATGACACTGGATGGTGGCTGAGCCACCACCCTCGGGTCAGGGCAACCCTTGAGTTGGTCATCAGGAAACGTGACTGAGTGTGGCTGTCACCCAGCAGAGCCTTCTGTGGGACAAGGGGAAAAGCTTGGAAATCTCACAGAAATGGGAAAATCCGGTGTCCAGTTCTGGGCCCCTCATGGCAAGGGGGACATGGAGGGGCTGGAGAATGTCCAGGGAAGGGAACGGAGCTGGAGCAGCAGGAGAAGGGTCTGGAGAATCCTGAGGGAGCTGGGGGGGCTCAGTCTGGAGAAAAGGGGGATCCAGGGGGAATTTCTGTCTCTTCCTGGGGGCAGCCAGGGGAAATTTGGGATCTCATCCCAGGGAATGGGGCCAGGACAAGAGGGAACGGCCTCGAGCTGCACCAGGGGAGGCTCAGGGTGGGTATTTGGGAAAATCCCTCCTGGAAAGGGTGGCCAGGCCTTGGAAGGGGCTGCCCAGGGAGGGTTGGAGTGACCATCCCTGGAGGTGACCAGGTGGGGATCGGGCACAGCTTGGACTCGGTGACCTTGGAGCGCTTTTCCAACAGAAATAATTCTGGGATTCTGTGAAACTCCAGGCAGTTTCGAGGAGGGACTTTTGATAGGTCCTTTAAGCTGCCTGAAGAACCCGAGGCTCCCATTAACGCGTTTATCACACCTGGGTCACCTCACGGTGACGAAAGAGTTTTGCTCAATATTTCTGTTTATGAAGTTGATTCAAATTCTGACGCTGCACAAAACGCAAATTACAACCCAAAGATTTCTTTCATCTCAGCACTTAATTGGCCAAGATTCACGCCTGGTAACGTTCCATGAAATACATTTGGAATGACAGCACAGATTCTGCTGCTTCATTTATTCACCTCTCATTACCTGACATAATGATGCTGGCTCAAGTCTTAATCATCATTTTCATCTGCTTGAAGGTGCAAGATTTTTTCCTTTCTTCTTCACCTGTGGCAGATAAAAAAGTTGATAAAAACCTCAGTGTCTTCCTTGTGAAATCAGCAACTTTTATGTGAAGTTGGAATTCAAATTTGGACAAAACCATCCTGCACTTTTTGAAGGAAATATCAATTTTTTTTTTTTAAACCATGCAGATCCATGTTTTGTCTCCCAGATATTCGGGCTACAAAGACACAAAACGTGAATTAAAGCATCACCACTGAAGGAGAAACTCAAATAAATAAAAACTTAAATTATACGAGAAGATACACTGAAATTCTGAGGTGAAAAACCACGATCTGGTGAAGGGAACAGGAAGAGTTCACTTGGACAAATTATTTTTTTTTTACACTTTACAATTTGTTTTCAATACTAATTTTGAAACTAATTCTAATTACATTTCAAAATGCTGGGCTGTTAGAACACAACCACATATTTATATTGCAATAATCACACCCCATTTCATGCATAAACCATTAAAGAGGGTTTTGGAAGTGCTTAAAAACACACCCCAAAAATATTTAGACACCTTTTGGGGGCAATTATTCCTGTAATTCCCCTGGGGACATCTCAAAGTTTGGGGGAAAGAACCTCCCAGTTTCAGTGTAACTTTGGTAGAAATGTGTTTATTTAACAACCTGTGCCCAGCAAATGAAGGGTTTTGAGGTGGGACCTGGCGCTGTTCATCACCCAGAATTTGGGAATATGGAAATAAGGGTGGGATGCCTCATCAAACATTACCTGTTTACGAGCTGGGGCTTTCGGCTGAGCTGGTTCTGTCTCCGCAGCCAATGAAAGAAAAATTGGGGTGTTTTGGGTGTGATACCAACTCAGGCCGGGTAAACACCTGAGATGGGGTGAAGCGCCCTGCAGAAATTCCTGTCCCTCCCCACTGAGGATTGGGGAAGGCTGAGTGGAGAAGGGAAATGTTTGGTCTCCCAAAAAAACTGAGGAATTTGCCCGGATCCACCTTTTTTCTTGTGTTTTGTGGAGAAGGTTGTGTGGAGACCCCACAGCACCTTCCAGGGTCTGCAGGGGCTCCAGGGAAGCTGGAGAGGGACTTCTCAGGAACTGCCGGGACAGGACATGGGGAATGGGGTCAGAGTGACAGAGGGGGAATTGAGGTTGGATATTGGGAAGGAATCGTTCCCTGTGAGGGTGGTGAGGTTTCCAACTCTTTTCCAACCTTTTTCCTCTTTTCCAACCTCAAGTATTCTGGAGTTCTGTGAAAAACGCACTGATATCTCTGCAGAAAAAACTTTGATTTAAGCCCCATTTTAGATACTGAAACATTGTGTTTTCTGCATCGAGGAAAACTGGGAATTTCCCGATCCTGGTGGGCAAATCCACGATTCCCACAATGACCTGAGGTTTGTGGCTGCGGGTGCAAAAAGCATCAGGAGGATCCTTCCACCTCCCCAAGCATTCCATTGCAAAATGTGGGAGCAGAAGTGACGAGAGCCAAGACCTGGAGCCCTTAAACCCGAACCTGTCCACGGCAGCAGGTTCTGACTCTGATTAAAATCATTAGGGGAAGGTAATGAAGGAAGTGCTCAATAAATGGGAGTTTAATTCCCGCTGGGTGGGATGATCCCGGAGGGAAGCTGCTCCATCAGGCTCCGAGATGAAAGGGCGCCAGGAGCTGGAATGTGCCGATTGTGCTGGGCAGAGATTTAGGGTGGTTCTGCAAACTGCAAGCGAGAAAAGTTTCGTCACTCTGGGGAGTGATTTGGGCTCGTCGGAGGTGGCGACTCCCGAGCTCGGCGTGGTTCAGCCCCCGGGGCATCCCAGGATTTGTATAAAAGCAGCAGCTCCGCGGAGCTTTTCCATCATTCTCCTGCTTTCCTCCTCTCCATCAGGTAGGTCTGATGCCTTTTCGTTCCTTTCCCAGCTCCAGAATGCCTTTGCTTCTTGATTTTTTTAATTCCAGTTGCTGTTCACAACTATTACATTAATTTTCAGGACTTTGTTTTTCCTTTCTTCTTCTTCTTTTTATTCTTCAAATTTTCATTCCTGTAGTATTCTGGCAAGTATTTTACTGCAAGGCTTTAGGAGACAAACACAGGGTTTGCGGCATTTTTTATTTAGGAAGGATTTTTTTCCCCTGTAATTCATATTTGGCCATTCTTGGATTGACAGCAGAGTGAAAATGTAGGATGACACAAGCTTTAAAATGCTGAATTTTTCCTGCATTTCATTTCATGACTGAATCAGGGAAATTTGGCCATCCCACCTCTCCCAACACCAAACCCGCTTCTGGCCCATCCCGATTTTTCACTTGGGGATGTTTTCCCCCATTCCCCAACTCCCCCAAACCTCCACCCACGCCCTTTCCATAAATCCCCACTTTTCAGCAGCTCCTTCTCTGTGTTCCAGGACCGCCTCCACCCCTGCCAGGAAATGTCCTGCTACGACCTCTGCCCCACCACCAGCGACATCGCCTGCCCCCAGCCCGTGGCCAACAGCTGCAACGAGCCGTGTGTCCGGCAGTGTCCAGACTCCACCGCCCTCATCCAGCCGCCGCCCGTGGTGGTCACCTTCCCCGGCCCCATCCTCAGCTCCTTCCCGCAGCAGGCCGTGGTGGGATCTGCTGGAGCTCCGGCCTTTGGGGGCTCCCTGGGCTATGGGGGTCTCTATGGCGCCGGGGGTTTCCTGGGATATGGTGCCCGCTCTGGATACGGGATCTCGGCGCTGGGCTCCTGCGGCCCCTCCTCGTCCCGCCGCTTCAGCCGCCTCCTCCGCGGCTCCTGTGGGCCCTGCTGAGGGCACGGGAGCCTCCAGGGAATCCCAGGAATGCCCAGATCCATGGCCACGAGAATGAGGGGTCGGCGTTCCCGTGGCCCCTTCGCAGTCCTGATGTTTCTCCTACTTCTTGTTCGGCTCCTCCTCGTTGTTTGCTCTCGCTGCCTGTTCCGGCATTCCCGATATATTGGACCAGCGTGGGACATCCCATTCCCTATGGATATCACCCACAGTGACCAGTATCCTCAGCACCAGCTGCACAACGGCCGGTAGAAGCCGGCCGAGGACGTCTTAGAGCAGGACTTTGGTTGGACTTCCCCCAAAATTGTCTGGGAATGGATTTTCCGCATTCTGTGACCTCTGGCTTTGCAAAGGGACATTTCTCTCTCATTAAAACTTCATTGCATCACACAGCAGCCTCCTGGTTTCCCTTTTCCCCCCTTTTTTCCCTTCACCCACAGCCTGGCCCGGGTGATCTGCCCACAGGCAGGCCCGAGCTGCTCCCTGAGGAGGAGCACAGCCCGATTTTCCAAGGTGTCCCTAATGTTTCTGTAATGAAACCCCTTAGCAGCAGTTTTCCATCCCTTGAAGGTAAAAAAAAAATTAAAATAACAGAATTCCAGAGTCATCGAGGTTGGAAAAGGCCATCGAGTCCAACCTTTGACCTCCTGCATGGGCAGAATTGACAGGACGCAAGGAATTTAACAGGTAGAATTATTCTGTTTTATTTAACGAGAAATTACGGAATCAAGGAATGGTTTGGATTGGGAAGGACCTCCAAAGGTCATCCAGTCCAACCCCTCTGCCACGGGCTGTTCTCTCACTAGATCAGGTTGCTCAAAGCCCCTTGAACAGTGCAAAAATTAAAGATTACAGACATTCCCATTAAATTATTTGGGTTTTAAGTAAAAAAAGAGGGAATGCGATGGAAAAGAAACTTTTCTTCAGTGTGTCTGATGGACAATTCCATTTAAAACACCTGAAAAATTGAAGTGCAGCTCTTCCAATCGCAAAACTGATAAAAATCAACAGCAAATCCTCCCTTTGCCAATCCCACCAGAATCCAGCCACAGAAGAAAGGTGGAATCCAGCAGGGCACATCCCTGGGCCTTTGTGCCTGCGGGGAATTTGCCAGCCTGGAGCAGCTCAAACCCATTAAATAAAGATTTTACCCATTAAATAAAGATTTTTCCAGCCTGGAGCACCTAGAAACCGTTAAAGAAAGATTTTAGCCATTAACTAAAGTATGGAAATCAAACACGAGAGGATTAATCGGCATCGGGATCTGCCCCGAGCTGGGATTCGGCTCAGGCTGTGTTTGCAACACCTTTAATGAGTCAGCTGCTGATTGCATCGCAATTAACAGCACTTCCCTTGTACTGGGACGTGCACACGGGGTAAGACAAGGGTGCAGTGACCTCTGGGGTTCAGGAGGAGACACTGGGAGTTTTCCTCCCGCTCCTGGGAATTCCCTGTTTGGCTGGCAGGTGGATCAGGAGTCTCAGTTGATGGTGCAAACTCTCAACAGAATTTTTCTGTCCTGTTCCTCTTCAAATTCTGCCCAAGAACTGCTGGAAATGTCACAGTCAGACACATCCGCCTCAAAATGATGATTTTTGTATCAAATTGCCTCCATAATCGGGAGTCAAAGGAACAGAGGCTGCTCCAGAGGAGAGAAGGGCAGGAGGAGATGGAGAAAGGAGAAAAACCCCAAAACTTTGAGCCACTCCCTGATTTTTTTCTTGTCTTTCTTTCTTTTTCTTCTGAGCCCAGGGAGAATTAAGGAATTAAAGGTTAAAGAATTGTCCTTTGGGGTTTCATAGAACCAGAAAATGGTTTGGGTTGGAAGGGACCTTGAAGGTCTTTGATTTATGGGTGGGGACTCCTTCCCCTATCCCAGGTTGTTCCAACCTGGCCTTGGACACTTCCAGGGATGGGGCAGCCAGAAATTCCCTGGAAAAGTTGTGCCAGGGCCTCCCCACCCTCCCAGGGAAAAGTGGGTTGCTCTGCAGGGAACACTTAACAACTCTTCTTTAGTTATTTTAATTTAATTCAGGCAGATTAATGGGAAAGTTCAAGGAACTCACAGAATTCCGGCAAAAGTTTTGCCTTTTGTTTAGAAAATTCCTGTGTGAATTTCCAAGGGTAGTTTTCCAAGGAAAGTTTTCCCCCATGGATCATTCCAGGCTATTTTTAAACAATGAAAAAACCATAAAATTGCCATGTGGGGATGGAATTAAATTGCAGCCTGGGGCAGGCATTGAGACACAAATAATCCGAGTCACCCGTGTTTAACTTTCTTTGGGAACAGGGAACAGCCACGCCTGTCCCGAGGGAAGATCCAAGTGGAATTGGAAGGGTTACAAAACATCTTTATCCCTCATGGAATGACTTTGTGTCACCGCACTTCCTCCTGCCGAAGGGACTTGGGCACCTTCCAGGTGTGGAAAGGCAGCAAACACTGCCATGCTCACCCAAAACGGGGGAAAATCCCAAAAATTATTGACAAAAACCACAGGAAAACTACGGATTTTGATGCACAATAGTTTAATGAGAAAGGAGGAAGCGAAATATCACAGTGGGGATGGAAAACACGGGGGGAAATATTCCCAGAGCGAGGAAAGAATCGCTCCAGGGCCATGCATTCCACAGGGGTGACTCCTGGATTTTCACAGCGTGGGAAGGTGGCACAACCTCATCCCACTTTCAGCCAGCCAGGGATCATGGACAGGATGATTCTGAAGTCGTTATTAGCAGGAGCCACTGGAAAGAAGAGTCAGAAAAATAAAGGGAATTTACATAAAAGTGCAGGACTGAGGATGCTCCAGGAAACTGCCGGGATTCGTGGAGGCTCCTCTTCCTCCGTGGCGACTGTTTGCTCCTTCCTCCTCATTCCTGGGATATTTAACAGGGCCTGCAGCTCCCAAACCCATATCCAGAAGATCCGTAGGAAGAGTAGGACCTCCCATAGCTGTAGGAGCCGTAGGAGCCCCCGGATCCCAGGAAGCCGCCGGAGCCGGATGGTGCTGAGGATCCCACGATGCTCTCCTGGGGGCAGGAGCTGAGGATGGGGCCTGGGAAGGTCATGACCACGGGCGGGGGGTAGATGACAGCCCTGGAGTCCCCGCAGGAGGTGACACAGGGCTCGTTCCAGGTGCTGGCCAGGGGCTGGGGGCAGGAGATCCCGCAGGGAGCCAGGCAGCGGGAGCTGGAGCTCTGTCTGTAGGAAAACATCTTCGGGAATGGGGATGGGTCTGGAATGCACAACCCCGAGGCAACAGGAAGGTCAGAGACCAACGGGATGGAGATTGGGCTGGGAAGAGAAAGAACAGACAGCAAAAAGATCACAAAGAGGCTCAAAATTTGGGTTTTTCCATCTTCTCATGTCCTTGTCTCCCATTTCTCCTGACTCCTAATTATGGAGTCAATTTGACTCAAAAAACCTCATAATTAACAGTAAAATAATTCTGTATTTGTCCTCATGTTGTCCCTGTTGTTCCCATTTCTCCTTCCCCCCATTCCTTTTGGAATCTGACTCATTGGGACTCTGGATTTATTTTATAAATTACTGGAGGGAAGAACAGAAATCCCCGTTTTATTTAATATCATCCTGTGCTGGTTCTGCACTTCCTGGGATCAGAACAGCTCCAAGAGGGAAGTCAGGAAGAGCCCAGAATTCCCCCTGGATCCCCCTTTTCCCCAGGCTGAGCCCCCCCAGCTCCCTCAGGATTCTCCAGACCCTTCTCCTGCTGCTCCAGCCCCGTTCCCTTCTCTGGACACGCTCCAGCCCCTCCATGTCCCTCTTTCCGTGATTGGCCAGAACCGGACATTCCCCTCCCCATTCCCAGCACAATCCCTGCCCTGTCCCTGCTGGACCCACAATTCTGGATCCGAGCAAAGCTCAGTTCGGATCCTGACAGTTGCAGAAACAATTCCAGGCTCGGACTTACCCCTGTGGAGCACGGAGCGAGTTGGGAAGATCGGTTGGAGCAGCCCAGAGCCGAGAGGGTTTTTATACCTTTTCTTGGGCAATCAGCTGGAGCTGAAACATCCACGGCTGATGAATGATCCAACAAAAATTCCCTCCACCTGTCACTGCCCCAGATAAAGTCATTATTTTGCTCAGCAATTATTATCATTATTATTACATCCACAGCATTACTCAGGCAGAGTAATGATTTTTTTTTAAAATTTTTATTATTGCTTTTCCCTGCTTCTGGGATTGCCTCATGGAGCAGGGATTGGTCAGAGCTTGATCCGTAAACACGGGGTGCTGACACAGCTCAGATCCCACCCCACTTTTTCCAAGGAAAGGGGGAATTGTGCAACTTCTCCCGTTATTGACCCACAGTAACTCCCGTGACTCTGATACGAGGCACGTTCGCCCACAGGCGCCTTCCTGCTGAATTTGGGAATGGGAAGAGCTCATTCCCATCCTCCTGGCCAAGGAACACGCCCAATTCATGCTTCAAATGTCCAGGTGGAGTAACCTGGGAGCCGGGGAGTTTTCCAGAAGTCCACATCCACTTTTTAGGGAATCCATGGGATCAACGCTGAGCTCGGGGCTGCTGAGTGAGGAGGATTCACGGATTGGGGTGAGCCAGGTCAGGGAGGGGATCCATGCATCACCCCCGGAAAGCCTTGGAATGTTCAGGTGCAGAGGTTTGGCTGCAACTTCAGCAGATTTATTCCTCAGATTCCTCCCTCTCCAGTCATTCACTGGGTAAATTCCCTGTTGTGTCTCCACATTTTCCATACCCAGCATTATTCCCAAATCCTTTTTCCTCCTCAAGAAATGAGCTTTTCCCCTGCAAAATCCCTCCTTTTTATGGGATTATCATTGGAACAACTGGTTTTGAGTACACCTGGGATTTGTGACCTAAAATGTCCATTTTTATTCCAGTTTTTCCATTGGTAACTGTTAGGGTACGAAGCCTGAGGAAGCCTTTCCTGGGGTTTCCCTGAGTGTTGTTTCCCAGCCCTTGGAATTTGCAGTTAAGAGGATTCACCCGAACCAAAAACAGGATTAGAAAAAAACTGGGAAGGAGAATTTGGGGGGCCACAACCCCCAGGAGCTGCTCCTGCCCCGACCACACCTGGTTTCACTTCGCCTGGCACCAAACGGTGACAGAGGCGCCACATCCCAACAGAATCCTTGGAAATCATCCCTGTCCCGACCTCCCCGTCCTCCTAAAAGGGCAAAAGGAGAAGCCCAGTGGGATCAATCGAAATAAACCCCAAAATTCTTTGTTTTGGCTTGTGGTGTTTGATTCTCCCCTTCTGCTCTGCTCTGGTGAGATCCCACTGGGAATTCTGTGCCCAGTTCAGGTGTCCCCAAGCCACGAAGTTGCTCAGGGGACTGGAGCCCCTTCCCTCTGGATCCAGGCTGGGAATGTTGGGAATGTTCAGCCTATGGAGACCTCAGAGCCCCTCCCAGGATCTGCAGGGGCTCCAGGGAAGCTGGAGAGGGACTTTTCCTCAGGAGCTGCAGGGACAGGACACAGGGAATGGGGTCAGGCTGACAGAGCAGGAATTTCGGTTGGATTTTGGGAAGGAATTGTTCCCTGTGAGGGCCTGGCCCGGGTTAGTCCATGGATTCCCCATCCCTGGAAATGTCCACGGCCAGGCTGGAGCCACCTGGTCTGTGGAAGCTGTTCCTGCCTGTGGAGCAGTTCCACAAATAAATTCGTTCCCCAATATTTTTACCGTCTTGGCAAAATCAGCAAAACGCTGCAGGAAGTGAAACTGCTTCCAAAAAATTCAAGGAAGAAACCGGAGGGTGTTGGGAGAAACTGGTAATTGTCCCGAGGCGGATAAAACAATCGGAGCCCGGGGAGGGTTGGGAAACACCGGGGATGTCTCAACCCCCGCGGGCAATCCCGGGATGGGATAAAAGGCTCCTGGCTCCCAATTCCTCACATTCCAGCTCCGAATTCCTCACACCGCAGCTCCTCGGGCTTCTCCTCTTCGGGATCTGAGTGAGTCTGGGGGACACTTTGGGGGTGGCTGGGGTGGGAATCGCTCCGTGGGGGACACTGGGAGAGCCCTGAGGAGCTTCCTGGGAAAGAGGGAGGGAAAGGGAGAGGGAGAAGGGGAAGAGAGAGAAAAATCTGAGATTTTGGAGGGGGACCTACTTGGGAGGGAGGGAGGGACTGGGAGAAGGGAAAAAGAAAGAAAAATCTGAGTTTTTGGAGAGCAGCTGCATGGGAGGGAGGGATGGAGGGAAAAGGAGAGAGGGACTAGGAGAAGAGAGAGACAGAAAAATCTTCTGAGTTTTTGGAGAGTTTTTGGAGAGAGGGAAGGAAAGAAGGAAGGAGGGAAGAAAGGAGGAGGAGGAGAGAGAGAAGGGAAAGAAAAACAATCTGAGCTTTGCAGCGCAGCCCCTCCCGGCACATCCCGCCCCGTTTCCCAACCCTCTCTCCTCCCTTCCCTCTCCTTTCCGCAGTAATTCCACCTCCTCCTCCCAGGATGTCCTTCTCCAGCCAGCTCAGCTCCCGCTGCTCCGCGCCCTGCGAGGTGTCCTGTCCCCAGCCCCTGGCCAGCGCCTGGAGCCAGCCCTGCGTCACCTCCTGCGGGGACTCGCGGGCCGTGGTCTACCCTCCGCCCGTGGTCATCACCTTCCCGGGGCCCATCCTCAGCTCCTGCCCCCAGGAGAGCGTCGTGGGATCCTCGTTCCCATCGGGGATTGAGCGCCCCATGGGCCTGCAGGGCTCCCTGGTCTACGGGGGCTTCTTCTCCTCCTCCTCCTCCAGGAATGTCTGGAGCCAGCGCTCCGGGGGCTGCCGGCCCTGCTAAATCGGGAAGAAGGGACGGACGGCTGGAGAAACCTGGGGGGAACGGCAGCAGGGGCTGTAGCAGCAGCTGAGCAGGGGGGCACGGCTCCGTGGGGCTGGGGGGAGGCCTGGGAGCTGCTCAGCATCCATGGGAAAGGCTCAGCATCCATGGAAACCCCTCAGCATCCCTGGAAACCCCTCAGCAGCCCTGGAAACCCCTCAGCAGCCCTGGAAACCCCTCAGCACCCCCGGGAGCTGCCCTTCCTCTCACCCTTCTTGTTTTCAACCTCAGTTTTCTCCAAATTTGCCTTTTCCCTCCTGAAACCCCGAATTGTTTGGTCACAACCCACCCGTTCCTCGTTGTCCGCACACAGAATTCCCGGGAATTTGTCCATGGATGGGTTTAGTTGTTTGGGATCGTGTATTTTGTCCCTTTGTGGGTTTTTCCTTGGATACCTCCACGTCTGACAGGAGGAGCTGTGCCCTACACCTGGGATTTGTCCAGGCCCTTTGAAACGTGACCCAAGCCAGAAGAATGTGATGAAAATTAATTGGTTTAACAAATTAAATATTTAGATCGCGTGCACCTTGTGTTTTTCCACTTTCATCCCAATAAACTCCTGTGTTTGCATCCAAATCTCTTGGATTTCTTCTGTTTTTTGTGGGATAACAGAACCTCTGGAACCACGGAACCAAACCGTCCCCTTATCCTGGAGATGTGGGGGTGAGGGTTTGGGTCTTCCAGGGAAAGTTTTCATGGATTCATCCATCAGAAAATTCCCTGCACGCCCCATTTCACCTTCCCAGGGAACTGTCCCAATCCTTGGATGAAACAGGAGCGGTTTCACCCGGGGACTCACGGCATCCCAGCCTCGTTCTTGGGCAATTCCCAGATTTCCGTCACGCCTCGCCAGGTCATCCCTGGAAACTTTGGGATCACGTTCAGGTTCATCAAATTCCAGCCTCTCCGAGCCAATCCCGGGATTTATCCCCGACGGGAGTGAGAGGCCCTCCAGGGGAGCTGGAACCGTTCCCGTTTCTGTATTTTATACTTCAGAATTTGCTCAGAGATGGGACAAAATCAAAAAAATGCTTCAGTCCTCGAATTTCCCTGGAATCTACAAAACACAGGAGAAGGGAAATTCCGTTTTTTTATTATTATTATTATCACCCTCCGATGGGATTCAATGTGGTCGCACAGCAGGAGATGAGATAAGAATGGCAGATAAATGATTTAAAGTCTCGCTGAAGGAGCTTTTATAGAACTCCTCACTTCGCCCCGAGGGAAGGGAACGATTCCTGTCCTCCTTTGTCCCCATTGTCCCTCAAATACCATTTTTTCTGTCACTCAATCAAGGTAATTGTGGCCATTGTTTCTCCCAAAACTCCACCTCGAGTGATTTTAAATCCCGGAGATTTTGGGATGTCAAACAGGGAGGGCAATTCCCACCTTTGGCACAACCCCTGGGACAGAGGGACCCGAAGATTTATTTTGCCGTGAGTTTTCACATCAATTTTTCCCAATTTTATTAAACTCCTACAATTGAACATCTCCGCGTGGATTGGCCTCTCCATCTTCTGGTTTTGTTTCTCACAGGGCCCCAAACAAAGGTCCTTGACTCAGAGCTGGGGCAGGAGATGAAAGAGCGAGGCCTTGGTGTGCCCAGGGCTCCTCCCTGGATCTCCTTTCCCACTGAATCAACAGCCGGGGCTGGGATTTCACCTCAGACTTTTAATAATCCCCGTGAAGAAATCGGCACGAAAAATTACCCAATTCCTGCGGGGTGTTGGACAAATGAGGGGTTGGGTTTAAGGTGGGGAGGGGGGGGGAAAAACAAGGGTTTGATGTTGTCCCAAGATAAGGAAACACCGAGATTGAGAAAGGAGGATTGGGGAATTAAAATTAAATTGTTTTGGCAGCAGCTCAAGCCGGTGTGATCACAAAGGAAATGCGATTTCCAGGGAAGGAGTTAGGAACAGAAATCCAGGCATCATTCCCAGCGTCTGAGGAAGAGCAAGAGGAAGGTTTTGGGAGGAGGATGAAGGGGAAAAAAACAATGATTCAGGGATTTGGAGATGTTTTTGACAGAGATCATTGCTTCCATTTGCTTCCCCCACCATCACTCCTGACTCAGGACCCCGCGCCCGGTCCAGACTTCCCCCTGGAAGGTGCTGAGCCCACAGAAAATCCTGCTTTATTAAGCATTAATTTGTCCCAATCATCTTTTCCCAGCAGGTAAAAACTGCTCCTTCCAAGCCCGCAACTCCCACGGGAGACGGGGAATCACGGGAGGCTCCGCTGATGATTTTTTTTTTTTCCTGGCGGAGATGATTAAGAGAGGCCCAGAGGATTTACAAAACATCCCCTGGCAGTCCGGGGAGCCTCTGGGAGGAGATCTCGGGCAGGGCTGGGACTTGTCAGCGCGATTATTCGTAATTATAATTCCATTATCTCCTGGAAATGGGGCTGGCGCCCCGAAACCGCAAAAAGAGCGCTCGGGGAGCGCGAAACGAAACCGGCCGGGTTTGGGTTGGGTGAAAGGGAGGATTCTCCTCCCCAGGAGTGGCCTGGGTGGGATGTCCTCATGCCAAGGGCAACGAGGGCACCAAAAAACCTCTCCCCAAACTCCTGGCCGAGGTAATTTCCCGGCTGGAAATTCATCCCAGCCTCGATCTTTATCTTCCCCTGGGTCTAGACTTGATTTTATTTCTGTTTTCCGTGGTGTAATCGCCCTGATAAATTCAGCGGCGAGGCCGGGGGAACGTCTGCGTTTATAATAAAGAAAATAAAACATTCCCATCCCACTCGGAGAAGCCTCAGGAATGCAGATTCCAGCTCCCAGCAGGGCAGGGACACGGCTCCTGCCGCAAGAGGGAATCATCACGGGTGATCTACACCAGCTCTCCAATCGCCCGCAGCTGTGCGAGCAAATATTTTGATTTTTAATTTGTTTAAAATCATCAAGTTCAGGCACAGAAGGACCCCAGAACTGACCCCACTCTCTGCTCAGTGTTTGTTACGCCGCGAGAGGAGCTGGGTGGGATTTTCCAGCTGTGAATGGATTTAATTCAAACCCCTGTGATGTTTCAGCACAAAGGAGTTGTTAAAAATCTTAAGTTCTGGGGTTTTCTGCTTTGAACCTGGGAAAAGTGGAAGAAGGAAGTGAATTCCTGGGATGAGTAAAAAGAACGGAAGAGTGAATCCTATTTTGAGAGGAAAGATTTCTGCCCCAGCAGTGATACCATCCCAATAATTAATAATTGCCCAACGTGCCGGGATTCCTCCGCCCCTGGAGTGACAAATCCGGGGAAGTTTTGCATTTTGGGAAGGGCCGCGTGCCCCAAGCATGGCTCAGACCCTGGGCAATGGTATAAAAGTCCTTGGAAAACTGAACCCTTCATTCTCCTGCGCTTCTGCTTGGTGCTGACCTGAGTAAGTCTGGCTTAAAACTCATTTTAATTAGATTTATAACGCTCTGGGTTGGAAGGGACCTGAAAAATTAGGTTTTATACAATTAAGGAATGGTTGTTTAATGCATTGATTTGAGCATGAAACAGATCTTTTTATTTGAAGAATATTCATTTTTTAAAAGATTCTGTAATTTCTTCCATCCTGGCAGGGTTTGGAGTGGTTGGGATTTGTCAGGGAAGCCTCAGACTTCAAGGAATCATGGATTGGTTTGGGTTGGAAGGGATCTTAAAGCTCATCCCATTCCAGTGGGCAGGGACATCCTCCCCTATCCCAGATCGCTGAGTTTTAAATCAATATTTAATTGCCAGGTTAATTGTCAATTTTCATCTCTTTTTAACGAGGCTTCATTGATTTTTAAGAGTTTAATCTTCGTTATTTCTTCATAGGAATTGCAAAAACCATTTTCTGTTTAGCTATAGGGGAGTAACTTTTGGAATATGGATATTGGAAATGTGAATATTGAAAAGATGAATATTTGAAATACGAATATTGAAAATATGAATATTTGAAATACGAATATTGGAAATACCAATGCTGAAAATACAAATTTTTGAATAAATGAGGGCTCCCCTCTGCCCTCCCCTGCTCTGTCCCCTCACGTTGTCCCCTCTCTGTGTCCCAGGATCACTTCCAGCCCCGTGATGTCCTTCCAGCAGCTCTGCGAGGTGTCCTGTCCCCAGCCCCTGGCCAGCGCCTGGAGCCAGCCCTGCGTCACCTCCTGTGGGGACTCGCGGGCCATTGTCCACCCTCCGCCCGTGGTCATCACCTTCCCGGGGCCCATCCTCAGCTCCTGCCCCCAGGAGAGCGTCGTGGGATCCGCGTTCCCATCGGGAATGGGAAGTTCCTTCGGCTCCTGCGAGTCCGGAGCCTCTTTTGGTGGCCGGAATTCCTTGTCCTGCTATTCCCGCTATTCCTACCCCTGCTATTCCCGGTACTCCAGTTATTACCGCGGGAGCTGCTGAGCCCTGCCGGGATTCCCCGGGAATCCAGGCCCAGGAAAATCCAGACCAAGGAAAATCCAGATCCACGGGGGAGCAGAGGGACGTGGCTGTGAGAGGAGCGGGACCCCGGTGGGCGGCAGCGAATCCTGGGAATGTGGATCCCGGAGCAGGCGCTGCTCCCATGAAATCCTGGTCCTGTTCCAATTAAAGCTGATGTTGCACCGCAACGATTTTCTTGTGGTTTCCTTTCCTCCTGAAATTTCTGACGGTTCTGTGCCGAAGATGCTCAAATGGGGCCTGATGGGAGCTCGTGGGGTGTGAAACCGCAGCCAGGAAAAGCCCTGGGGGCTGCTGGAGTGGTGTCCCTTCATCCACGGGATGGGCATGTTCCTAACATTTTGTGAGGGGATTCCAGGTGAAAAGGGTGGGAGAATGAGGCTCAGTGGGAATTCCTCTCAGCATCCCAGGAAGAGAAAGGAGTCGACCTCAGCGTCTTTACATTTTAAAAGTGTTTTTTCTCCCTCGAGGCTTCTGCTCAATCCAAAGGGATGGATTTCCATCTCATCCTGGAAAACTCTCAGCTCCAGCCTCTGCATAGGCAGGGTGTGTGTGTGCACAGCACGATTTTCTCTGGCTTTTGAGGGAATTTCATTTTTTCTGATACTGAAGGACCAAAATCCCCTCTTTCCAAAGTTACCCAGAACTTGTGGCTGGAAGGAAACCGTCATCAGCGATTTAGGAAATTAAATTGAGCCTCTGGGAGAGAAATGAGGGAGCTCGGGAGGAAGAGAGAGGTGGAATAAACCCCAGGCCAGAGTGCTGCAATAAATAGTTTTTAATGGGCACGAGAAGCAGAACCAACACTCACAACACCACAGAATTAACACAGACACCTCAGGACCTTTAATATCCCAAATTCCAACAGCAATTCCTGCCCCATAATTCAAGCTCCACATCCCTGGAGCTGAACTCCCGGGAAGTTTTCACCAGGGGCCACAACTCCCCCGGCTGCAGGAGCTGTACTGGCGGTGAAGGAAAGGGCCGCAGTTCCCCCTTCCCAGCGAGGAGCACCCCGAATTGTAGGATCGGCCGGAATTCCAGGCACCCCCGTAGGCATTGGAGCCTCCGAAGAGGATGGAGCCCCTCAAGCCAAGGCCATTCCCATAGCCCCGGTATCCCAGAGAAGCCCCGGAGCCGAAGGAGCGGCCGAGGCCGAGGGGGCTGCAGCTTCCCACGACGCTTTCCTGGGGGCAGGAGCTGAGGATGGGCCCCGGGAAGGTCAGGACGACGGGCGGGGGGTAAATGATGGCTTTGGAGTCGTCGCAGGAGGTCACGCAGAGCTCGCTGCAGGCGTTGGCCGGGGGCTGCGGACAGGGCCCGTCCCAGCACGAGGGCAGGCACAGGTCCCCGCAGTGAGACATGGCTCTGCAGAGCCCCGGACGGGGTTCAGGCCGGCTCCGAGCCTGAAACACAGCGGGGAAATCAGAACACCCGTCACCTTGAACGTGGTGCACAGCTCTCGGCAGACAGTTCCGAAATAACCACCCTAAAAATCAACCTCCGGCGTCAAAGCGCTCCTAGAGCGCGGATGTTTAAGCCCAGGAGAGGGTTTAGGTCAGATCCGAGCCTAAAACACAGCGAAGAAATCAGAACATCCATCACCTTCAAATTGGGGCACAGCTCACAGCGCAGCGTCCCAAAAGAACCACCCTAAAAATCAAAGGGAGGCTGTCTAAGCCCGGGAGAGAGTTTAAACCCAACCTGTGCTCAGTGCGCAGTGTTTAAAAGCCCTGGAGGTCTCAAAATCTCAGTTTATCCCCCCGCAAATCCACAACTTTCGAAGCCCTCAAGGGAGCGCTTGCAGCAGCAAACAGCTCAACAGCAAAGCTTTACACTAAAATAAGAGATAAAAACAGAGTTTTACACTGAAACAAAAGATAACAGCGAAGCTTTAAACTAAAATAAAAGATCTAAGGGTTAAAAGAATGAGCCCGGACTTACCTGATTCCAGCGGAGAGGGAAAGTTGGGAGAAGCGGATAAACAGCCCTGAGCTGCGAGTGCTTTTATCCCGTTCCTGCAGCGCCCCGAGGCTCCGGGCCCGATTTGTCGCTGATTTTTATCTCATTTAGTTGCAAATCGGGGGTTGCCGGCTCGTTCCGGAGCGCTCTAATTACCCCTCTCAGGGGTGGGTGTTAATTGCGAGCCCCGCGGAGCGATATCCATCTGCCGAGGGATTTGCGATTCTCCGGGATCGCTGTCGCGGGGATCAGGGAATTATTTAGGTTGGAAAAGACCTGGAGATCATCGGGTCCACCCTGTGACCCGTCGCCACTTTGTCGCCCAGAGCAGGAGCGACACGTTCCGAAGTGATATTTAGATAAGGAATTAGGGATAAATCCTTCCCTGGGAGGGCGGGGAGGCCCTGGCCCAGGTTATTCCATGGATTCCCCATCCCTGGAAGTGTCCGAGGCTGCGCTGGAGCCACCTGGGACAGTGGAAAATGTCCTTACCCAGGAACTGGATCTCTTTAAGGCCCTTCCAACCCAAACCATTCCGTAATTCCATGAAAATCATGGAGGTCTCGGCAGGAAACTCCCATTTCCCAGACACGGACAGGGCAGGAGGAAGCAGAATTTGGGCACCAAACCCATCCCTGGCCGCGGCTCCTTCCTCTCCCGTGCCTCATTTCCACCCCGGATTTTCTGGCAGGGATCAAATCCCGTGGGATGTTCTGAGGAAGGCGACACTTCCCTGAGTAGTTCCCATTTTATTTTATTTTTTTTTCCCCCATGGATTTAAGGACTTCAAAGCGCCTCGGTGCCATTAAAGCTCTCTGCTGTCATCAAATTAATTACGGGTTGCTGCACGTTCAGGACTTGATAATGAGTAATAGTTTCACTTTAAAACCTGATCTCCTTTTCCTCTTAAGGAGACCCTGCAGAGCTCTGCGGGTCAAGGTTATTTTCTTTGACATAAAACCCATTCTTTTCCCTCAAATCAAAGTCTTACATTTACAAACTTCTGGTCTTTCTATGGTGAAAATTTGTTTTATCAATGGAAGAGATGCATCAGGGGATTAACCCAGTTTAAAATCTGAGTTTATGCTGTTAAAAAAGTTTAAAAACCAGCCTGGCAGTGTGCTAAATTAACGTTTTCTATTTAAAAACATAGAGCATAAATTATACAAACCCTCCTTCTCCGGGGATAATTTTGTTATTTCCTGGTGTAAAGAAATTTATGATTCACCAAAGAAATTGAGAGCCCACGGATTTATTTATTCTCAAACTGCAGGATTTGGATTCCTTCCGTTTAAGCCAAAGTTTTCTAAATCTAATGAGGAATTTTGCACATTTTTGGGGGGATAGAAATGTTTTGTCTCTGGAAATGCCCGATGTTTCAAAAAGACGCTGAGGCGAAATTCCCATTATCCTGTCACCCCATCCCTTGGAAATCGTCTCTTCCCTTGCTTTTTGTCGGCTCCTTCAGGTCCTGGAAGCCACAATTAGGTCACCCCAAAACTTCTCCTCCCCGGGCTGGGCGATCCCAATCTCCAGTCCCAATCTCCAGCCTTTCCTTGCTCCATCCCGCTGTCCCTCTCACACCCAAACCCCTCCGAGCCTCTGTCGTTTCTGCAAACCGAGGCACCTGCGGGCTTCTTATCACCTTTATCCTTATCTCGAGGGGACGCTGCCTTCAGCCAGCCCCGGAGATAAAAGATAAAATAAGGATGGAGGTGCCAGGGGTGTGGTGATATCCCAAATTCCTGGGCTCGTCCCTGATCCCGGAGGAATTAAAGGAGAAGCAACCCGACCACGCCAAAATCTTTGTTAGGATTTGGGGGTGACTCAGTGACCCCAAACCCGCCCAGCTGGTTCAAAACCGCCCGCGGGGAGAGGGGGACACCCCCCAAAAACGCGGCAGAGCAGCCGGGGAATGGAGATCCCAAAATCCTCCTTTTTTTTTTTGCGGATTACAGAGGGAACCCAACCTGAGCTCGGGGTCTGAAGAAAATCTGTTTTATTTTCTCTCATTTTGTACTCCAAGTCTTCCTTGAGGAGCTGAAGTTGAGTTCCTGAAGCCTGGGATGTGCAGCGATGATAAATCAGGGAAAATATTGGGCAGGAATGAGAGAATTCCGGGCGACTCTGAGGAACCAGCAGCAGATTTGGGATTAGCATTTATGGGCTCATTATCTCCTTACTGAGCCTGTAAATCCCGGTAATTGTTGGATGCTCCCGTTCCGTGGGACACCCTAAAGGAACAAATCCTGCACAATCCCAGCGGGAATTGCCTTCCCCGAGGGCTTTTCCTTCTCAGCTCAAAACAACAGACTGCGAAAAGAGCAGGAGAGGGATTTATGGAAGTTGCGTAAACCCAGTTGTGGAGGCCCAAATGGATCAAAAAATCCCAGACCTTCCAAACATTTAATATTTATAAACTCTTCTGAAACTTTGTTACTTCTGAGTGTCCCTCCCTCAAAATCCAAATTAATTTGGATTCCTCTCAATGATCTCTTCTTTCTTCCTTGTCTCCTTTTTTTCTTGCTGCTGGACCAAATTTAATCATTTCTTATTTGTTTGTGTTATTTAATCGATCTCAGGGCAGCCAAACATCAAAACCTCCCTGTGGGGTTGAGGAAATCCCATAATTTATGTCAGACATGGCGGGAGATACCAACAGCTGGATCCCATCCAAGCTCCTCCCTGGAATCAGCGCGATTCCCGGAGGGCAGCAATTATCTCCTCTATAAAAAGGGATTTAATAACCCCCCGCTTTCCCTAAAATCTCAGTAGTGATGTCAAAAAAACCCACTGGGAAAGTGATAGGAGTGGCCTCGGGTTGTAAACAGGGATTTAGGGACATTCCCGGCAGTGGGAAGAGGAATTCCTGACTTTTTCCAAGTGTCTCTCCAGTGGTTTATCCACCGCTGGATTATCCTCAGGTTTTCCTGTTTTACCTCTCTCCTCAAATATTCCTCTTTTTTTCACCTCTAAATGTTACAGTTTTTCAAGGATGTCCGCAAAAAAGTTGGAGGTTTCCTTTCTCCAAGGAATTTGGTGGGGAATTGCGGGGGGGGCAAATTGCTGGAAATGGAATTTTCCTAGCCTAGTAACTCGGGGCTTGGTTCTCAATAAAATTTTATTTTTTTTTTT
>VWZW01006275.1:21830-32787 GCA_013397115.1 Edolisoma coerulescens
TTTTTTTTTTTTTTCAATGTTAAAAAAATCCAAATTTGTTTCAAAATGTGAAGAGAGTGAACTTCTGGAATGACCAGGCTGCGGGATTCCAGTGGATTTTGGGAAACATTCCCAAATATTGATTATTGGCACCATAAAACAAAAGAAGAGCAACTTCAGGGTGAAAACCATCAATTTACTAAAAAAAAAGAGAAATATTTGGAGAAGATGAAGAAATAAAAATGTGTGAAATGATGAAATGATGAAAATTATGACCTTTTTTTTTTTTCTTTCCCAAATCAATTATTCCAGTCTTAGGGAACGTAACCCGAATAAGAGCTAATTAACATTAAATTAACATTCCAGGTCCAGGCGTAATCCAGCCAGGAGTGTTTGGGAAGCATCCTGGCTCCCTTTGTTCTGCCTTGGGATATTTTGGGGTGCGGGTAATTGCGGGAATGACCCGGAATTCCAACGCAACTCCAACGTGGCCATTAGGGAAGAATGAACCGAACATAATCTTTAGGATAAAAACAGCGCCTGGAATTGCTCGGAATGGGCCGAGCAGGACACGCCTGGCATCCCAAACTGCCTGGAGGGATCCACTGCTGGCACCGGCTCTTGGAATCTGGGGCTTTGACCGGGAGCAACGAAGCTCCAGGTCCCTCCCTGTCACCGCGGAGAGGTGGAGAAGAGTCCTTGGAAAAGCAGTTCAGAAAAGTTTGGATGCAGAAACGTGGAGAAAAGCTTGGATTTGGCTCAGTTCCCTTTGCTTAGAGGGAAGAAAATCCCCAAACAGGGCTGGTTATGAACAGGACACTAAGAATTCCCGTTTTGCTACAATCTGAAGGTTTTATCCCAGAAATTGCAGAGCCAGGTTTCTCTAGGAATAAAATCTCTTATCCCGGAAAATGCAGAGCCAGGAATTTTTAGGAATAAAATCTTTTATCCTGGAAAATGCAGAGCCATGAATTTTTAGGAATTTTGCTCACAGGTTCCTGGCTCATGTGACTGAGAGCCCATTTTGGCACAGGGACCTGCGGGGCAGAACCAAACCATAAATTTTACCTTTCATCGAGTTTGGAGCGGTCCGGGAAGAGCCTCGAGGTCACCTGTCCCTCTATCCAAGGCTGAGTGTCCCCAAGAGAGCCCAAGGAGCAGAGGAAAAAGGGAATTCGGAAGGCCAACGGGTTTGATGCAGCAGCATTTTAATGGGAATGCAAAGTGGAGTCAACATTGGCAGAGAGAATAATGCAAAGAGGAGCCGACTCCTAGAAAAACCCAAACCGATCACCCACTCCAGCCTGACCCCTTCCAGCCCGACACCCCCTCCCCTCACACTTGCCGAGACCTTCCAATCCCTACCATTCCCAAAATCCCTCAGTTTCGATCCACGCTCGGTGTCGAACTGGGCAGAGAAAGTCCAAAGCACAGACAGAAGATGCAAAGCCCCAAGAAGAAAGAAAAGCCTGAACTAAACTAAAGCTCTATCCTAGACTTAAACACAGGGTCCTGGTTTCCAGCGGCGCTTCCCTCTCCAGCAGCCTTCGTATCACATTCCGTATTCCTTCGCTTCTTCGCTCGTTCCTTTCTGTGATTGTTTCCTCAAAATTGCTTAGATCTTCTTGCAGAGGCCCCTCTGGCACGGGTGCTTCCAGCGGGTGGAGAAGGTGTAGGAGCGCTCGGGGACGCACTTGGTGGCACACGGGGTGGCACAGGCCGGGGCACAGGTGGGGACGCACTTGGTCACGCACTTGGTGGCACAGGGGGTGGCGCAGGGCGCGGGGCACGGCGAGGCGCACTTGGTGGCGCAGGGGGTGGGGCAGGGCGCCGGGCACGGCGGGGCGCACTTGGTGGTGCACTTGGTGGCACAGGGGGTGGCACAGGGCGGGGGACAGGGTGGCGGACAGGGCGGGGCACAGGGCGGGGCACATTTGGTGGCACATGGGGCAGCACACGGGGCAGTGCACGGAGTGATGCAGGGCGGGGCACACTGGGTGACACACGGGGGGTCACACTTGGCCACGAACTGCGGGATGCAGCAGGGCTCCAGGCACTCCAGGCCCTTCTGCCCCGTGCCAATGGGCACGCCCGCCTCCAGCACCCCGGCCAGCTCGGCCGACTCGGTGGAGCCCACCACGGTTTCCTGCGGGTACGTGGTGAGGATGGGCCCTGGGAAGGTGACCACCACGGGGGGCGGGAAGATGATGACCCGGGAGTCGGGACAGGCCACCACGCAGGGCTCGTTGCAGGCGGCGGCGCGTGGGTCGGGGCAGGGCAGCGAGCAGGGCTCGGCGCACACGGTTTTCTCGCAGGACATCTTGTGGCTGGGCTGGACCTGCAAGGAGGGGACAAATGTCAATCCCAAGGAGCTGGGAGGACAGGATCAACCCCTGGAAAGGCACGAGGTAGTGAATGGGTTGATAACCACCTGCTCTGCCTTGCTCGGCTCTTCTCGGTGACCTTCCAGAGCCCTGGGAACCAAAACATCTCTCTGGGGGTACCAAACCACCTCTTTGGGGACACCAAACCACCTCTTTGGGGGCACCAAACCACCTCTTTGGGGGCACCAAACCACCTCTTTGGGGGACACCAAAACACCTCTTTGGGGACACCAAACCACCTCTTTGGGGGCACCAAACCACCTCTCTGGGGGACACCAAACCACCTCTTTGGGGGACACCAAACCACCGCTTTGGGGGCACCAAACCACCTCTTTGGGGATACCAAAACACCTCTTTGGGGACACCAAACCACTTCTTTTCGGGACACCAAATTACCCCTTTGGGGCTGTTGTTTAATTAACATCTGTTTTCTCCTGTAATTTGGGCTCCAGAGGTGGAGCTCAGTAAAATGAGGGTAACACATAAATCATTGTAGGAATGGACAACACGAGAGGCTTTACTGGACAAATTTGGACAAAGTCTGGGCTAAGGAGACAAAAACCCGAAGGAATATCATCCCTATGGTGGAATTGATCCATAAGGATATCAATAATTATGGATTTAGAGAAGTCAGTTCCTAACAGGTGCCTTTAACACTGATATTTAGCACGAAACTCACTTGGAAAATTCAATAAAAACCTTTTGCAAGTCACGAGGAAAAAGTCAAAGCATAACAAAAACCTGAGCACAGCTCTCCCAAATTTAAATTTCCGAGGAATTAAAACCATTCCCAAACCTGGGATGAATTCTTCACCTTCTTTCTGGTTTTGAAATAAATGTAAGGGTGGGGATTTGGGAAACAGCACAAAAGTCCATTTCAAATTGTCACTTCAACCTAATCCAAATTCCACCCCAAAGCACCAGGTGAAGGAGCCGCTTAATCTGTTGTTGCAGATTAAATGGAATATTTCGGGTTCAGCCCAGGTGATTATTTGTTTTTTAGCTGCATATTGGGGAAGCCTGGGTGGGGCTGAGTTTGACTCAAGCCATTTCTGTTTTCTTTCCTCGTTCTAAACACCATGCCCAAATATCCATTATTCACCCAAACTTTAAACCCTAATCCTGGTGTTCTCCTGAGGTTTCCCACCCTTTAAATCTGCTACAACTCTGAATTCCCTGTCCTTGACTTGACCCTGATCAGAGACCAAACCAGAGGAAAGGAATAACTTAAAACCAGACCTAAACACAGAGCACAAAACATCCTGAGTGGATTCAAATATTCTCGCTTTGCATAAAACCAAAGCTTTGCATAAACAGAACAAAAGCACCCAAAGCAGCTTCCCAAGTTGACATTTTTTGGGTTGTTCCCATATCTCCTGCATAGGAAAACCAGGAATTCTGTAGGGACACATCCACAGGGATATTGTGTCCTCATCCACAGGCGACTGCAGCTCTGCCCATCTCGATATTTGTAAAACCTGTTTTTAAATTTCCACACCATGTCTGCCCAAAATCAGATAAAAATTGGAAGCCACAAGGTCAGAACTGCCCCCCCAGGCGGAAGCTGCTGGCTGAGGTATTTTAAGGTTACCTAAAGGTTGTATCCATTAAATTTCCATAAAGCAATGGAACGAAATGGTTTTAATATTATCCAGATTGCAAATACATTTCTAAACCTCGATCCTGCAGCGCTTCTGGATGAATAATCAAAATTATTTTGATTATTCCATGAAAATAAACTGAATTGTTTTCCAGAATGGCAGAGTACAAATCCAAAATTCAGCCCTGAGTTAAATGCAAACATTTTTAAAATGAGCCTCTTTTTATTTTATTATTTTAGGAAGAAGTTATATCAGAATCCGACTTACTCAGTTCGCCGAGGAGAAGCCAACAGGACCCGCTGGAAGCTCCCTGAGTCAGGAATGGTTTTTATATCCCCGACTGGACCACCAGGCTGATGCAAGAAAATAACGTCATATTTGAGCATTAGGCCCCATTACTCCCCAAACCAAATTTGAGGGGTAATTACAGTAATTGCTCTGCTTTGCTCACTGTTTGTGTTGATTACCCTTTTCTCACCAGCACGTGACCGCCGTTGTTTGGCCCCAGATTCTTCTCATTTCAGAGTTTTGAGGCTCAAATTTATTCCTGCAGCTCTGCTGGGGTGAAAACCTGGACTGAGCTGGGCTTTGCGGGAGCTCTTGATCTTTGCAAGGCTCGTCTTTGCAGCTCCTTAATCCCAGGATTTGTTTTCCTGGCCTCCAAGAATGCAGCAGAGCCTAACCCAGCATTAGCCATGAGTGTTGCTGGCTGCTTCCAAGCTTGTTGGGACGTGTTTTTGGGAACTGCTGGACTGGAGTGGCCAAGGTGGCTCCAAGAGCCACTCCCGGCGGAGCCCGTGGGGCCCTGGCTCCTCGTTTGGTGTCAGAGTCCAGGATCCGACTCATCCCAAGTTTATGGCCATGGATGAAACCTCGAGAACTTCCACCTCAGCGTGAGGGAGAACTTCTTTCCATGGAACTGCTGCCCAGGGAGGGCAGAATTCGGATTCTCCCTCTCTGGAGTCATCCCAAACCCACATGGATGTGTCCCTGTGTCACCTGTCCCAGGAGATCTCCAGAGGTCACTTCCAACCCCAACAATCCCAGGATATAAAACAGTGCCAGGAGTTGATGTGGCCGGTGGAGCCCCAGTTTAGCACAAAACTCCTCCTCTGTCACACAATTCGTGCCTGGGAAGGAATAGGAATGGGGGAAAGTCCCTTTTGGGAAAAGTGGGATGGTCAGAGGGATCCTGGTATGGAATAAATCACTCCATCCCCAGTTCCTTTCCCGGTGGTTTTGGTCACCAGAAAAATGTTGGAGTATGGAGGAGTGTGGGAAACTCAGGGTGAGGGAGAAGCCACCAAAGACAATCATTCCCTGTTCAACACAGGGAAAACCAGGAAAAAGATTTATTCAAGGTTGCTCAGGACAGCTTTGGATCCAGAGGACAAAGAGTTACAGCCCCAAGTGGTGCTGGGGTGAAGAGGAAATTCATGGCATGCTTGAAGCTCGGCCCCTGAGGTGAAAGAAGCCCGATCCCATTAAAATCCCCAAATATGCCCTGATTTGGGAAGGTGAGTGTTTGGCCAAGTGGATTGAAATGGTATCATTAGAAAAGCAAACACAGGGGCTGGCTTTTAATCCCAAAGAACCAGAGGGATCCAAATTCCCGAGGTGTTTCTCGCTGCCTGAGTCAGGGAAATCACGTGGGTGGCCCTGACACACTTATTTGGAAGGGACGCTATGATTCAATCCTGATTTAATATCTGCAGCCTGTCATTAACTTCAGAGAGCCACGTCGCTTTGCATGGATAAAACATGAGTGGGTGTTTGCAAAACCATCCCAAAGCATTTCCTCACAACATTCCCAGTAAGTGCTTTGGCTCAGGGGAGCCTCCAGAATCGCTTCTTCCAGGAGGGAATGGAGAGCACAGAGGTCGTGACAAAAATAAGCAAAAAAAATGTTGTGTGTGAGCAGAAAGGAGGGAAATGAGCCCAGGAAATGTTGGGGGTGTTCAAAAACACCTGGTTTGGGGTGGCAGGTCCCGAGATTGTGGTGTCAGCCTGTCCCAGGGCTCCTCACCCGGGTTTGACACAAAGTTCCAGAGCTGGGAAAGTGGGATGGGCCCCTGAGAGAGGATTTTAAAGGAATCATGGAAATGGGATGGTTTGGGTGGGAAGGGACCTTAAAAACCACCTCATCCCACCCCCTGCCTTGGGCAGGGACACCTCCCACTATCCCAGGTTGCTCCAAGCCCCATCCTACCTGGCCTTGGACATGTCCAAGGATGGGGAATTCATGGAATAACCTCTGCCAGGGCCTCCCCACTCTCACAGGGAATTCCTTCCCAATATCCCATCTAAATCCCCTCCCTGACAGTTTGAACCCATTCCCCTTGTCCTGGCACTCCATGTCTCCCCATGTTCCTTGTAGCCCCTTCAGGCCACAGGGAGGTCACCCCAAAGCTTCTCCAGCCTGAACAATCCCAGCTCTCCCAGCCTTTCCCCCCAGCAGAGCTGCTCCATCCCTCGGATCCCATCCTGGAGCCTCCTCTGGGCTCTCTCCAGCAGCTCCAGGTCCTCCCTGTGCCAGGATCCAAGATCAGGATCAGTAGGACCTCTCAGGGGCTGCTTTTACTGGACCAGCCCAATCGAGCAACCTCTGGCAGCTCTGGAAAAGTGTGGAGAGACTGGAATTCCTTCCCAGCCCTGCCAGGAGGATTCCTCTCCCTCCTCTCTCCTCAACAGCAGCAGCCTCCTGCAGCTTTTATCCCTTTTTTGGCTGTCTCAGGGGCATTTCCACCTCTGGATCCTCATCCTTTGGCAGGTTCCAGCCTCAGGAATTCCCCACAAAGCCCCTCGGCAGGAGCAGAGCACCAGGAAGAGCCTCTCTGCCTATCCTGGCATGAATTCCCTTCCCCAGAGCAGCTCCAGAGGGAGCTTTTGGACCAGCCCAACTTTCACATGCAGAGATGAATTTATTCTCCTGCATATTTTTATTTATTTGCATGGATAAAATCAGGGATGAAGAAGTGATTGTACAATCCCACTTGGTGACCTTGGAATCCTTTTCCAACCTCAATAATCCTGGGATTCTTCAAAACCATCACTGAGCAATGCCATGGCCTTAAAAAAACATTGTTTGGGAATTCATCTGTACTATTTTTATCTCTCTATTTTTGGGGTTTTTTTTCTCTGATTCACATTCAGGTCTCACACAGACACTTCCAGAGGCAGCAGAGTCGTCCAACCAGATCCAGCAGGATGGGACACGTTTTCCTGGGAAAGCCTCTTCCTGACAATTAAGAGGCTCAGGGAGCACTGAGCCAAGACAGAGCTGAAGGGCCGGTGTGCTCACAATCCCAAATATTCCATGATTCCTTAGGAAAAACCTCAAAACAGCGGCCTCCAGGTGAAAAATTCTTCTGTTACAATTCAAACTGCGATTTTGTGTTCCTGTTTCCAAGAGGAGCCTGTCTAAAACCAGCTCTTATTTCTAGGAATGCTCAGCTAATTTATTCATTTTTTTCAGATTCCAACAGGAAATGTTTAAGGATGTGGTGGAAAAAATTTGTTTTCTCCCCCTCAAACCCAGTGCTGAGTGTGATAAAGGGGTCTGGTTCTCATCCAGGAGCCTCCAATCCTCCCAAACTCCTGATTTAGGCAAAAAGATGAGTTGGAAAAAGGAGTTAAAAGGAAAAAAAAANAGGTGACGCAGGGCTGGCTCCAGGCATCCGCGTAGGGCTGGGGACAGGACACGTCGCACGGGGACGAGCAGCCGCTGCTCATCATGGCTCCTGAAGACATTTTTGGGATGGACGGCAACCTGCAGCAGCACAGAAATCAGAACTACAGTTCCCAAAGGCCAGATGGAAACAAATCCCGCTCTGGAGTCTTCCATGAGCAGGAAAAACGGGAATAGAAGAGTTTAGAAAGATTCCTGAAAACAACTTTTGTGATCGAGTGAAACCTGCAGCACAGCAATGGAGTAAAATTAAAATGTACAGAGAGATCTGGGCCTTTACACAATCACCCGGGTGATAAAATCTCTAATTTCCTGATTGAAGGAATTATTGTCCCATAAAGACGAGATCTCCTCTCATTTCCCTGCACCCTGAACACGAGCCAAGCTCAGAGTAGTTAAGTTGTAACCTCCCCATCAAATAATCGTGGTTTAATTGACACTTTCCCTGTGTGGTTTGGTACAACACAACCTCGCAGTTTGAGATCTCCATCTCCCAACAGTTCCAGCCACAAAAACTTCCCTGCCCAAGAGACAGAATAGATATTACGGAATAATTTGGCTTGGAAAAGAGCCCCAAGTCCATATTCCTGATCTTTTCAGAGCTCTGACATTCTGGAATTCTTTCCCAATTCAGCACCACCAGCCGCATCCCAGTCAATAAAAATGGAATTAGAGGCAGAGAACTCACCGGGCTCGCAGGGAAAACCGGACTGAGGAGAAGATGCTGGAGAAGCTGGTGGAAGATCCTGGTTTTTATACCCTTCCCAACAGCTCCCAGGACATGCAACACAGCTTTGGGACATCACCAGCAACACTTTTTGCTGTATAAGCGCCTTCTAATTGTAATAATTGCTTTGATAAGTGCTAATGATTAGTAAATCGACTCCTCGCCAGCCAATATGTGCACACACCCTTTGTCTTCCTTTAATCCTTAAATAATTTTTAGATGATTTTGTGACTGCTGCCATTTCCTGACCTGGTTTGACTTGGGAATTGGCTTGGAAGGGTGAAGGATCAGGAATTCCCTCAGCAAGGTTAAAAATCAGTTTGGCTTTGTTGGGGGAAATATTTTCTGTTCTGCAGAAAATTCCCTGGAAATTCAGAATTGGGAAAACCACAGATTTTGTCTTTATAAATCCTCGAATGGCAAGGGTCATTTTTTATATCTGTTTAATGCAAGGAAATGGTTAAAAAGGACTTAAATTAATTCCTTGGATGCTCATCATCATCCAAGGAAGCCCCGTGTGAGAGCATGGAGTCATTTAATTATCATAATTCTCCTTTTGTCACCTTAATTATCCTAATTCTCCTTTTGTCCTCATTTGGGACAGCTGCAATATTTCAGGGAGACACAGGTCCAGAGGAGGCATCATTGGAGCAAAAACCCCAAATATTTTTGAGTGCACGAAGCTGATTCCATCTAAAACAAAATAAAAGCATCCTAAGGCTGGCCAGGATTATTTTTTCAGGGAAGCCACAGCAGAATTCCTGGATTTAAACCTCATCTGGTGAAAGGCAGAAATGCATAAATAGGAGGAGAGATCGCTAAGCAAAATTCCCTTTATCAATCACCAGAAACATGAGAAGAACTTAGGACATGACAGATATTTTGGGGTCGTTGTCAGACAAATGTCTCACATAAATAATGGTGACCCCAAACTGGGGTGGTTTTGGTTCTAAATCAAAGTCAGCTGAAGAGATTTGAGATTTGAGATTCAAGATTTGAGATTTGAGATTTGACATTTGACATTTGATTCTTGGTCAGAGCGGCGGGAGGGAAGTGACTCCCTCCAGCCTGGAATTGGAATTTCATCCTGTTTTTCCTGGGAAGGGCAGTCAGGCCTTGGAAGGGGCTCAGGGAGGTTTGGAGTCGCCATCCCTGGAGGTGTCCGAGGAACACCTGGACGTTGGTCTGGATGACCAGGTGGGGATCAGTCCCAGGTTGGACTCCATGACCTTGGAGCTCTTTTCCAACCTCTGGGATTCTGTGATCATCCCATATTTCACATTTCTATCACGATAAAGTTTCTACTCGATGTTTATATAACTCCTATCCCCACATTTCTGGTGTTTCCAGACCCGATTGGAAAACAGAACACGAGGAGCCGATATCGGGGTTAAGATCTTGCAACAGAACTCGAACAAGCCCTGTCAGGCCCCGGTGACATCCCTGGGTTTGACAGCTCTGCCAGTCAGCAATTCCTCCTTGACTCCTCAATTAACGTGAAACTTTCTGGGTTCCTCCAGTTGGGTTGGGAAATACCATTTTACATGGAAAATCCTGGGTCCCGCTGCTGGTTCTCCCATTTCGGCGGCTCTGGGAAGCGGCAGCGCTTCCATCAACCCTCCAAAATCCAGATTTCGGAGTGGAAATTGAAATTTTGTGCACAAAACCTATTTATTAATCAATAAATGTCTTGTATGGCTCTAAACCCATTCCAGCTTCAATTCCAAGGAGGCCCAGGGACAACATCAGCTCCAAGGTGACTTCCTGGGGGTCGGAATGTGGAATAAATGGAATCAAACCCAAGGGGTGCAGCTCTTGGAACGTGACTTGGGATTATTAATGAATTTATCACGTCACTTAGCAGAACAATTAGGACAATTAATGAAATAATCCAGCCAGCAAAACACAGTTTGGTAACGCGTGGGAAGCTCTTGCACAAAGCGCGGCTCCCATCCCACTGGGGGTCAGGAAAAGTATAAAAGAGCTCTCGGAATTCTGCAGTGCCATCCACGGCTGCTCCTCGTCTCCACTTCTCCAGACCCGGTGAGTTGGATCTTCTTTGTTATCTGGGTGAACACGGGAAAATGTTTTCTGTCTTTTCTCTCCTTCCCAAAAGATGTTTTCAGGAATCTTTCTAAACTCTTCTATTCCCCCCTTTTCCCTGCTCATGGAAGGCACCAGAGCAGGATGTTTTTCCCTCTGGAATTTGGGCATTGTAGTTCTGATTTATCCCCTGCTTCAGGCTCATCCCCATCCCAAAAGGGGTCTCCAGGACAGTCTTTCACTGAGGACTTGTTCTCCTGCAGAACCTGTGGTGCCCACCAATTCCATTTGCCTTGTCCACGCTTTAAAATCCAAACTCCCATCCATGGCGGCATTTGCAGGCATGGGATTGATAACGGGACTGGAATTTCCCAGGCACTGGGATCAATTCAAGGTTGTTGGTTCCCACCACAACTCTATCTTATGATCCTGCAGACTCCTGGGGATCAGCTGCTTCCAAAGGCCCCTGGAGTTTGGCTTTGCTCTCCAGGATTCCCAGCACTGCCAGAGCTGGATTTGTTTCCATCTGGCCTTT
>VWZW01006276.1:8463-45000 GCA_013397115.1 Edolisoma coerulescens
TCCTCCCCCGAGCCCCCCCGCCGGCCCCGGGGCCGCGGGAGAGGCTTTCCCCATGCACGCCCCTACCCCTGTCCATAGGCACCGCCTGTAGGTACCGCCTGTAGGTGCTGGCTAGAGGTGCCTTAGAGGGATAGCAGAGGTCCGGAACTAATTGCGAAGAGAGATTAATTAGGAAGAAAGCCCCGGTAATTTCATTCAGGGCGTGAGCTTTTCAGGGACAGGGTCATTCCTGCCCTGCGAAGGGTTTTGTCGTAAGAGGGGCTGATGGGATCAGGATGGATGGGTGGACAGACGGATGGATGGATGGATAGACAGAAGAATGGATGGATGGATGGATGGATGGATGGATGGATGGATGGATGGATGGATGGATGGATGGATTGCAGCTCTGGCTATCAGAACACAGCAATCCCCCAGCTTTTTGAGGAAACAACCAAGAGAGTCTCTGCTCCCCTGCATAACCAGGGAGTGGAAGCAGAGGAGGAAGGGAACCAGCAGCATGGGGCAATGTGGACATCTGTGTCCCCAGGGGGGGTGATCCAGGCAGGGATCCCGTGGGTATCCCCGCCCCTCCTGGGCTGGGTGAGCCGGCCCAGGCTGCAGGCTCCAGCACTGGGATCTGGCGCTATGGGGTTTTCTCCGGGAGCAGCAAGGCACAGAGGGAGGACTCAGCAGGTGCCCCCTCCCAGCAAACCGGGTGGGGGCCCTGGGGGATCAGCCCTTGCTGGGCTCTGCCTCCCTGGAGCGTGTGGGGATGGAGGCAGCGGGAAGGAGGGGAGGAACCATCCCTGCTCCCAGGCCGCGGCTGCACCGCGCCGGGCTGTGAATTACAATCTCCTCGCAGTCAATAAATGCTGCGTTGTGTAAATCAGCGCGGGGCCGGGGGATGCGCTGCCGCTGCTGCCAGAGGAAATCAGAGACACAACGCCTGTGCCGCCTCAGCCCCCCTTCTGCCGGCAGCGGGGCTGAGAAAAGGGTCTCCTGCAAATTCATCGCAGGGAAGAAAACAGGCCAGGTGGAAATTTCCATCTTTTCTCCTTGGCTGAAATAGCCGGAGTTTGGCTCAAAGTGCACCTGACTGCCGTGCCAAGCACGGCCTGGAGCCGGGGCTCAGCCTGCCCTGCTCCCCTCTGGGCTGAGCACCTGCACAGCTCGGCCCTCTGCTGCAAAGGGGGGATTTTTTGGGCTGTTTGCTTTGGCAGGTTTGTTCAGCTCTAATTTCATAGTGTCATTGTAAAATCTCAAAGCACCTCACTCCCCTTGGGATACATCCCCTTGCTCTCCACCAGAATCCATCCCTCTCTTCCAGGAACCTTGGAAATGTAAAAAAAAAAAGGGGTGAGTGTGGTGGGGGTTCCCTGGCCGTGTCTGCCACTGGTTGGCACCCAGACAGTGAGAGTGCTCCATGAAAAGAGCAGGATGAGCTGAAGCATATGTGCACCCGCCTTTTCCCGGCGCTCGCCAGGCAGCATTACTCACCGCAGGGATTCCCCCCAGGAGCCGGTTCTCCCTCTTCCAAAGCCCCAGGAATAGAACCAGGGGTGATCCTTTAAAGACAGCCAAGCTGAGGGGAGCATCTCAGCCCCCCAACGGATGTGGAGCTCTCCGAGGCGCTGGGAGATGCCGCAACCAAACACCTGGTGGCAAAGATCGAGCCCCTGAGTTTTGGCATCCTCTCTAAAATCACACGATCAAGAGATCCCCATTTCAGGGGACAGAGGGGTTCCCTTTCAACTACTCCTGCTATGAGTGTGGCAGAGCCATGCTGGGATACCTGAGGAAACTGCTACAGCTTGGAAAGCTACAGGGAACATGGGGAGATGATTCCATCGGGGGGAACTTCTCTGGTTGCTTTCTCTCTGCTTTCCCGATCCACCAGGGCAGTGTTAGACACAAACAACACTGTTCCCCACCCCCCCCCCAAAATGCCCAAGGTGCCCCCTGAGCATGGGCAGGCTGAGCTGCCTCTGCCTGACAAGGGTATGGGGGTCCCATGGGCTGGGCTCTCCTGGTGTTTTGCTGGGCTCTTCAATTTTTTAAGCTGGCCCTGAATAATTCAGCTTCTACACAGTTGGCTCAAGGTTGGTGAGCTCAGATGCTCCTTGGGTTTCTGCTTGACCCACTTTAACAGCCAGGAAAACCAGCCAGGCGTGGTGCTCCTGGTCCCTGTGGCATGAGGGACATCCCTTACACACAGCCCCAGACTGGAGTCTTGCCCCCGCACCCCACATCCAACAGCCTCATCCCTCACCCACACTGCAGATTTTTAGAGGCATTTTTTCCTTCTCCTGCCTCCCCCTGCTGCCCCATGGCTCCCAGCACAAGTGGGTGCATCCCAACAGCGTTTGCAGGATCACCAGGAGGGATTTGCTTGGCTCCATGAACCAGCCAACACCCTGTGGCCACCTCGCCACCAGCTCCTTGCTATGCAGAGCCTCACCTCACTTCCCAGGAGCCTGGATGAACATTGACTAATCCTGCCGGCAGAATAAGAAGCTGCTGATTCATTTGGCTCCCAGATGCTGGATTAGGACGATCTCCAGAAATGTCCTGTATTGTTGTTTTTTTTCCTTGCCCTTCCAGCCGAGTCAGGTTTTATTAATCATCGCTGTTGCAAAGGGGAGAGGAAGGAGAGACCTTTCAGTTGTCTGCACACCAAAAACCTCGAGCCAAGGCTTTAAACTCTTGGGGACCATGGGAAAGGGCTGTCCCTACTGTCCCCATCCCTGTGGGCCCCACCACGAGCCATCCCTTGGCTAAGGAGCTCCTAAACCAAGCTGTGCTCACCCTGCCAGGGTGCCCTGGTTATCCCATGCCCAGTGGGCATCCCCTCTGCACCAGCTGGGGTGGGTGACACTGAGGAGGGGGCAGGCAAAGGGATGAAACATCTGCACCCCCTTCCCACACCCCCTCGCTCAGTGCTCCCGGGAGCACTGTGCATCCATCTTTTCCACTTCACGGGAAGAGGAGGCCGCTCGCAAGCCTGCAATCCCCTCTTGGAAAAGCTCCTTTAAATAGCATTGCATCCTTTGCATCCTTCCCCGAGGTCTGCTCCCAACCCTGGCCCAGCGTGTCGTGCCAGCACCAGGAGCATCCTCGGCAGCAGTGGCTTTGCACGGAGACGGCGGGGATTAACCAGGGACGTTGCCTCTTGGCCAGAGTCACACTTGGGGGATTACTGGGGCCTGCAAGGAGCGGGGAGTAGCCAGAGAATTTGTTCCATGCAAGCGGAGGGGTTTGTCACAATCCGATTGCAGGCGAACAGAAATCCCCAGTGCTGGCAGGAGCTCAGCACTGGAGGCCGCAGGGATTAACTGGTTTTTCCCCAAGCTTTGCAGCAAGGCTGGGGTGGGAGGAGATGCTCTAAGCCCAAAGCTCCGGGTGTAAAACCTCCAGGAAGATGCGGGGGCTGAGCTGAGCATCAGCTTTGGGGCACCCAAGCCTCGTCCCAAGGCCAAGAACCAAATTCTTTCACGTGGAAGCCCCAGTTCTCCTGCAAGGCATTTCTCTGCATCCCTCCTGCCCTCAAACCAGCCTGGGAGAGCTGGAGAAACCCTGGGAGGATACCCATGGCCTTTGCATTCCCCTAGCTCCTCTTTGTTGGAACAGATTTGCATCCATCACTAATTAATCCAAGATGAGCTCCTAATTCAGCTCCTTGATTGCAACTTTGCATAATTGCCGCACACACAGGCAGAGTGGCAGGACAGGGTAAAAAAAGGAGACAATCAGTGGTGGGTGTAGAGGAAACAACGCCGGGAAGGGCCGGTTCAGCTCGCTCCCACTCACCGGGCTATTTACAGACACAGGTTGAGAGAGATTTCTCTCTGGAAGGAGAAAATGGTGACAGCTACCCTTGAAGAGGGTGTTTTCCTCCATGCTGTGCTCACCAGCAGCCACAAAACCCTCAGGCAGTGAGGTAACCTGGAACTGCAGGCCAACCCTTTTTGCTGCTCCTGTCATTGCTGCTGCCCTCCTCCCCAGGCTCCCCTTTCCCCAGTGTCCCAGCACTGTCTGTAGGTTTCAGAGCAAACATTCCACCAAGGGGAGCAGGGCAAATACATCCCCCTGAGCCAGGTTCCAGGCTTCTGCCCCAGTCACCAGGTACTCACACCCCATGTCTGTGAGGGCTGTTAATCCCCCAAAACAAGGCCCAGAGGCCGCCCCAGGGAAAGCAAACCCACAGCACAAGGGAGGCTGGGCAGCGTGATGAGGGTGAGCTGACCTCAGCCCTTGGTGGCACAAAAAGTGGGAAAACCCCTCCTTTTCCTGCCAGTGATGCCCAAGCTGTCCCCACAGGGCTCCAGCGGGCAGCTGGGCACCCAGGGGCGATGCACCCTGAGCACCCGCCACCACGCAGGATCGTGCACATGGATTGTGACACTGGCTCAGGGGTTATTTTGCCACCTTCCTCTTCCTTCTCCGCTCACCTCCCACCCACAGCCATCCCCCCAACCCCAGTGAACACCTCCATGCACCCCGAAAGCTGAGCAGGGCAGCAAACAGCGGCGGACAGGTCAGCCTCGCGCTCCCCATTCACGGCCCGCCCTGCAAAAGAAAAGCTACTTTCAGCTCCAGCCTTTTCTCTGGAAAAATGCAGCTCCCAGCGCAGGGGCCCCTTGGCTGGCCCCACGGTGGGGGTGGGAAGGGGGTTTGGGCAGCCAGGCTGGCCCCATCACCCCTCTTAATCAGCCGGGGCATGCATGAAGCCTAATGCTGTCGCGAAGGTTTGGGCACTATTGTCACACACGGCGCATTAAACGCCTTACGGGGGATTTGCATAAGCTCGGGGAGGGAGGAAGAGTGCAGAGAAAAGTGTCAACAATGGGAAAGTAAATGCATTAAAGTGCTTAGGGGGAAAAAAAAATCTGATAAAGGAATAAACCAGTTAAGGGAATATATTACTCATAGCCCCGTTATTCAAATCCTGCCTTATAGGAAATCCTCTTAAAGCGATCACCTGATTGCATGTTAAATTCCTAATTGAATAATAAAAGAATTATGTATTTCTTCCATAATGGCACAAAGATGGGAGCCCACGAGGATGCTCGGTGAGGGGGGAGCTGGTGGCAGAAGAGATGAGGGGAGAGGGGTCTCGGGGCAGCAGCAGCATCCAGGAGGGATGTGATGGGAGATGGGGGAGTTGGGAGGGATGGCTGGGGAAGGGGAAGGTTGCAGGGCTGAGTGCCTTTGGGTAGTGGAGAGCTTTGCTGGGATGAGTTTAGGAATGATGGTGCCTAGAGGGAGAAAGTCCATGGAAATCCAGGGCTCCTCCAGCCCCATTGGTGCAAGAGCTGAGAGAAGACACCGAACGTGGCCCCTGCCCTGGAGCTGCTGGGAGCACAGCAGCTGCAGCCCCCCAAGATCCAGGAAAAGGGAACTCTGAGGGGGTTACAGCAGCTCCCGAAGCTGCTGAGGAGCAGAGGGAGGGTCCATGTGCAGCCCTGGATGCTGCAGGAGAGGCTCAGCCCCTGCTGCCCCCTCCTTTCCTCAGCCAGGGCTGAGGGCGATGCCTGCGTGGCCTCTCCTGATGCTGCTGCCCTTCCCCCCATCTCCACGCTATAAATAAGATGCAAAAAAAGGAGAGGGAAAAAAAAAAAGAAAATAAGAAAAGAGCACATCACCTGGCACTCAGGAGGTGAGGGAGAACAGCAGGACTGACATGCACCAAACCCTCAGACTGTGCAAGGAGGGTGGGGGTGGAAAGGGGGGGGAGAAACAAAAGAGCTAAAAATAGCCCAGGGAGCTGCTTTCTTCCCGGAGATCATTCTTTTTTTTCTACCCAGCTGTTTCATTTCATAAACAGGATTATTTATTTATTTCTCCCTCTCTTCACTCCACTTTTTACTTATGTTTTCTATTTAGTCAACACCACTTTACCCATCCTCACGTCTCCTCTAAATGCAAGGTAAAAACCAAAACAAAACACCCAAAACCAAGGGAAAAAACCCTGAAACCAACAGCCTTGATGCCTCCAGCAATGTCTTGTGTTGCTACAGCTCTTTATAGGTAATTGAGTACCCCAGAGTTGCACCTGCTAATGCAAACTCCGATATCAGTAAGTGGCAGCGGTGAGGGCAGAGGCAGCAGCTGAGAAAACAAAGCACCAGTGCCCAGCAAGCCCCAGCCAAGCTCCAGGCTGCCAGAGGCTTTTTATTAGGCAGGATTGGGTTGCTGGAGCCAGGCTGAGGTCCCAGTCCAGGGTGAGCGTGGGAGCTGGAAGAAAGCAGGGTTTGCAGGGAGGTGGGTCTGGAGTTATCCTCGGGGAACTGACCTGTCTAAGCCAAGCTTGTGCAGGGCAGGGGAGTGCAAAGCCCCCCAGTTCCCAGGGGAGACCCCCAAGCCCTGGAGCAGCTCCAGCCACACCGAGGAGCTCACAGGTTTGCTCTACTCACGTCTCCAGCAGTGCCCGTACCTCCTCCTCCTCCTCGATCCCGCATCCTCCAGCAGCAGCCAGGGAAACCAGGGATGACAGGAGCAGTTAATTTGAGCCTGCAGAGGCCATCTTCCCGTGCATGCGTTGTTTTGTTTCCAAATAGACTTTTAATAAGGATTTTCGGATGGCAAAGAGAAAAAGCTTCGTCCTGACCTCTTGAAATGCAAATTGCCTTTTCGCCCTGGGAGAGATGAAAGGCTCTTTCCTATCTGAAACGTTAAAAAGGGGTGAGATAACATCCCTGGCTCTGTCTCCCCGCTTTCATTTCCAAAATTGTTTTTGGGTGAGGAGAGATGCTCTGCACCATTTCACTGTGCTGGGTGCCCACAGAGAGCAGGGGGGTCCTCAGGGGACACCTGGAGCAGAGACCCCTGTGCCCTAATGGTGCAGAGGGAGGGGACACAGCCCGGGGTCTGTGTTTCCCTTCACACCAGCCCTGCTCCAGGCTTCAGAGGTTGTGGGGCCAGGTGAAGCCCAGAGCTTTGCCCTCCCCTGCCAGAACTCAATTTTTGGGCCCAATTCCAAAAGCTGCAGCATTATCTGCTCAGGAAAACACAGCAGAGCAGGGGCACAGCCACACAGCTAAAGCCAGACCCACTCTGCTCTGGCCCCACCACAGTCCCCTCATCCCAGCACGGCTGGATCAAGCTCCGGGCAGGAGCTTGTGGCACACAGAGCAGCCAAGCACCCTCTGCCTCCCCCAGCAGTTTTGGCTCAGGGGCTGGGTGAAGGCAAACACAGACCAGTATTTTTTCCCCCTCTCATGTTCTGCTCTGGGTCAGGGAGCACAAGTGCAAGGCAGATGCCCTCAGCACACACAGAAGGTGCTGCAGAGAGCTGCTGAAGAAGTGGATGAGGGATGTTATGGGAGTAAACAAGGGAAGGAGCATGGATGCACCAAGGGGAAAAGGCTGGGATGCTGCCAGCAAAAGAGCAGGGAGGTTATGGGAGGAAAAAGACTGGGATGCTGCTAGGGAACATGCAGGTATGCTCTGGAGGAGAGAAGGCTGGGATGCTCCCAGGGAAGGACCAGGGATACTCCCAGGAGAGGAAGGAAAGAACATGGGTGTTCCAGGAAAAGAAGATTGGGATGGTACCAGGGAAGGGAAGAAAGAACATGGATGCTCTGGGGACAGAAGGCTGGGATGGTCCTGGGGAAGGGACAGGGACACTCTGTGGCCCCAGGGCCCCGCACCTCCATCCAGCAGCTGGACAACAGCAGAGCACAGCCCCCCAACTGCTGGCCCCCAGAAGCCTTCCCTTCACCAGCCACAGGCCCATCCCTCTGCCTGCCCTCCACAGATAAAATAAATTATCAGCCCTGATCTGGAGCTGCTGAGGAGCAGTGGCTGACTCCGGAAGGGCTTGGCCAGTGTTACCAGCCTGCCCCAAGCAGGGAGGAGGGGACAGCAGTGACAAGGGAGATGCTGAGAAGGTGCACACCAGGCTGGCACCCAAAAGTGACTCTGTACCCACCGTGTGGACAAGGTGGCTCTGATCACATGGACAAAGCAGATCTGTGCCCCTGCATCGCTTGGTGCTCCCCTGCTCTGGACTACACTTGTGGAGAAATGAGTCTCTCTCCCAGGGCCTTCTTTGCTGCTGCAAAACAGTATCCAAAATACCAAAATACTGCCAAAATCCTCTAGCTTACTTTATGGACTTACCCAGACACAGCAATCTCCAAATCCTTTATTATAACCTGTAACTTAGTAAAATTCTCTGCTAAAAACTCCAACCCAAAACATAACCCAGTGCTGGAGGACTGGGCATCAGCTGTCCTCAGCTCCAGCAAGCAGGCACAACACCCTCATTAGCTCACAGTGCATCATTAATTAGCCAAAAAAGCCTCTGCCAAGGGCCTGTCTGAGACGGACAAGCTGCTCCCAAGCCTGGGCAGGATCAGAGTGGTGCTGGCACTCACCTCTGCCTGCTGGACCCCCAGCACTGCCCCAGCATCTCCTTTCTGCCCACTGGCTCTAAAAATGAGTGATGCTGCATCAACCTTGCAAAGCAGCCAGGCCAGGTGCAGTGCGAGCTGCTCTGCCCAGTTCCTCACTCCTTGCTCTGCTCCCAGCAGCGTGTTCAGCTCAGCCACTGCCCAAGTGGGGCTGTTCACACCAGGATTGTGCTTCTGCTCAGTTATTTCATCTTGGACTCAAGTCCTGCATAGTGAAGGGTCTCAGGGCCTGACCACTGGGCAGATCATCACAGCTAAACCTACTCAGTACCAAGAGAAAGCACGACAGGAAGGAACACAGGCACAAGTCCATGTTTACCCTTGTAATAAGACAAATAATTGGAGATGGGATTGCTCAGTCCCTTCCCTGGAAACTCATGCTCAGTGGGCCAAGCTCAGTACCAGCAGACAGATGTGAAACTGCTGATCTGAAGACAACCACGGCTGCCTATTTCAGGGCTGGGTATGGCCCACTGTTCACAATTCTTCCCATGCTTACTGGAGAATATTCTGCTTTGCTCCCTTAGAGCAGGAGCAGAGGGGCTGTTGGACATCCCAAAGCACCAGTGGGTCTGCATGACTCTCCCCACCTGGGACACAGGGGACAGAGGAGTTGTTGGCATCGCCACGGCAGATGGAAGTCACTGCCACTTCCCGAATCCACCAGCAGCTCCCCTCAGATCTTCAGTTTGCTCCAGGCAGGAGACAGGGAAACATCACCAGCAGCCGAGTGAACAGTTTGGAGACACTCATCTGAGCTAGCAGAGCCTGTTTTGCCTGGAGCAAAGGGAGGCACAAAGCAGCAGCGGCAGGGCAGCATTGCCCTCCAGAGCTGGATCAGGGGAGGCGGCGCCTGCAGCTCCTCAGCTGAGGCCTCGCCATGAAACAGCCACGCAGGAGAACAGGGAGAGTCTCATCCTCGTCTCATCCTCGTGTGCTCCAACACTGCCAGCAAGAGCAGAAAGGCTTTTGCTCCTCTTGTCCACCCCGATCAAAGCTCTTGTCGCTGCTTTGCGGGAGGAAGGACACAGAACAGGAGATGCCTCCTCTCCCATCTGCATGGGCTCGCTCCACATCTTCCTCCAGGGCCTGAATGCGAGAAGCAGCAAGCCTGGAGCGACAGCACAAGGGAGAGGGCTGGGTATGAAAGTACTGCTTGAGACGCATCCTGTGAAAAAAAGGAATAAAGAATGACAGAACTCACCTGAGCAGCAGGAGAAAAATACACAAATGCAAGTCCTGGGAAGAACAGCTTTGAGGAGGAACAAGAGGGAAAATTACATTTGCAAGCAAAATGTGCCAAGAAAAACTCAGCTTGTCCTTTCCCACTTCCTGCAAAGCCCAAGCTGACATTGTCTGTCGAGAGCAGCTACAAAGCACAGCCGAGACCGAGGGCTCAGAACTGCTGCTGTTTTGGTTTGGGCCACGTACCATCACCCTGATCTTATCCGGCCCCATCTCCAAGTAGCAAACAAAAGGAAGAAGACACAGAATACTTATCACAACACAGATTTAATTTCTTAGGCAGTTATAAAATTACAAAGAGCGACGGGCTAGCAGTGAGAGCCAGACACTTGGTGAGGTGGAATGTTAGACAGATTTTTCCACTTTTCGACACAGATACCAAACAGTCAGTGAGCACTGCAGGATGCAGGGTTTTCTCCAGGTAAGGAAGCAAATGCAAGAGCAAATAGATCCAGGTAGACCTAGGGCTGAGTCAACGCCCCACAAAAACCCAGAGCTACAGGTCTGGGGAGAACTCCCCACTCCTGAGTCGGACACATGCAGGGTCCCTGCGGCCGCATGGCCAAAGCCACAGCACTGACACCTGTAACGAGCACAACGGCAGCTCTTTGCGAGGCAGAATTACAACTTCTTGCCCCTTATTTTCAAAGCAGTGTAAGATGAGATTTGCCAGTCGGAAGAGCATTAAAATGAAGGCATGTCATGATTAGAAAAATAGGAATTTGCTGAATTCCTTTGGTTGTACAACTGGAATCTGATTTATTTACAGTCAGAGCCATGCTTCCTTCATTGCAAGCCTTTCACAGGCCAGCAGATTCCAGGAAAAGAAAGGCCTGCTCTGCACATGTGGAGAAGACACTCGAGCCTTGCTCTCAGATATTAACAGGTTAAATAAAGTTGACTGTTAGCCAGGACAGCTGGAGCAGAGAATAAAACTTCCCAAACCTCTGCAGTGATTAATCCCCACCAGCGCTTTGGACAAAGACTTCTGTCGCTCTGCGCACAGCAGCGGAGCATCTGCACACGCCAGTGGGATACTGAACAGCTCAGCAACCCACAGGGAAAGAAATTCTACTGTCCTACTGCATGCTGGTTGGTGCTAATGCCATTATTGGAGCCAAGAAAGCACAGCATGGGACGTAACAGAGAGCGCTGTGCTCGGGCTCGGCGCTAACCTGCTCACCCAGCCCGGGGCTCCTCTGCTCACTCCTCCCCTTTCACTATTCCACACAGGTCAGACCGAGTTTCCTCTGTGCAGACACCTGTCACTGCATTAAAGGTCTTCTCAGGTATTTATTTGCATTCAGGCAGACTTGAAAAGCCACCACCTCTACCCCCACCCTCTGCAAAACACAGAGCCAAGAAACTCGCCGTGCAGGACCCAGAGCAGCAAGGTACAAGCACACACCTGATCCCAGAGGGAGCACTCGTGCCAATGTCTTGTTCAACAGGGCATCAGAACAAACAGCTTTTACCAACCTCTTGATGCTTTCTACTTCCTCCTCCTCCTCTGCCAGGCCCTGCCTTTTAACTGCTAGATTCGTATCTATCACTTGTATTTTGGAAACAGTGACATAAGAAGAGACCAGGGCAGATAAAAGCTTTCTGCCTCAGAACTTGAAATACAGAGTAAACAGACAGATGTCGAGACAGCAGCCGAGGACCTGCACTCGCTGCCCATTTGCACATCAAGAGAAACAGCTACTTCCCTACGGTACTCACTGGGAACTGATCCCACTGCAAGCTAAGACCTGAGTTTAGGATTCCAAGTTTTTCAGTGTTCCCCCCTCCCCAGCTTTGGTTGTTTCAGTTCTCTGCCTCAACCCTCCACTGAGTTAAAAGCTATCAAGAAGTGCAGCCCATATTGGAGAGAGAGACAGACTGTACAGAACAAACACTGTCCTTTCAAGGAAGGCCAGTCTAAACTGAGAGGGGCTGCACAGGTGTTCCCATATCCTGTGACCAGGAGCTCATGGCCCCAGCACAGGGCTAGAGCCTCCTTGGCTTACCCTGGGTCTGTCAGAGCATCAGAACAGAAATGTTTAGACACCACCTGATTCACAGAGAACAACAGTGCAATCACATGCGCCACACTCAGGTGAGGATGCAGCTGCAAACAGCATTTCTGGTTATGTTTAAAGAAAAAAAAAAAATAGAAACACATCTTTGTGTCACTGGGATAAACCCCCAACCTGAAAGGCTTCTAACTTTGGTAGCATACCACAGCAGGGTGGTTAATGAGGGCCTAAGGCCATCACAGGGAAATTACATCAGTCATTTTTTATCTGAGAAAAAGTTTATATCCTCATGCAATGAACTTAAGACAAGCTACTGTCACCACTATTAAATACACAGCCAGTGGGGACCAGAAACAACCTGCTCCACCCTACTAGCTGCTCACTAACCTCAGAACATTAATATTTTTGCTCTATAAAAAGATTTTTCCCAGTTACAACAGCAAGAAGCTACTTTAACTGGCTTTCAGCTTCTATTTAAGAGTGAACCAAGTAGGGCATAGCAATTCCACAGTGTGTGGCTCAGGAGCAGGAACACACTACAGCATACGGAAGACACAAATACAGTGAATATGGGATCTCCAACTCACCTGTGGAAAATAAGGTATGAAAATTAAGCAGGGAATAAAATTAGTACAAGAAATGTTCTCAGTTTTTAACAGTAAAGTTAGTAATTACATTTTGGGGTGTAACATGGCCTTTGTTACACTCAAGACTTGTAAAACTTGTGTGCTTAGCAGACCTGTGTTGCTGGTGCATGTTTACTGCTAACTGTGCTTGTGGAGTCTAGGCCAAGCCTCCAAGGATGTTATCAGGAATGTTAACCAGCTTTAGTCTAGAATGAGCAGACATCTCCTGGGTGGTTCAGTTTGCCAGCAAAGCTCACTGAGCTTATATTCACTTCGAGACTCGCATTTCACTCTGCAGCTTGGAACATCACAGCAAAGCTGAGAGCAGTAAAGCAGAAAATAAAATAAATAACTGCAGAGCATGGAACTGAGTTGTCAGCCAGACCTTAAAGTCAAGAGACTAAGCAAGATTTCAGCATGACTCAGGGGTTTGCTGTGAATGTGCTGGGTTCTGGAGAGGACACCACAAGCCACTCCAACCAACTACTTAGGACAGTCAAGGGTTTGCAGTGAATGAACAAGCCTGAACCCCTCTCCCACACACGCTCGTGTACAAACACCTTCTGCTGACACGGACTCACAGCAGCCTCCCTGACAGAGCTCTCTTGGCAGGGGCTACCACCTGCTTTGTACTTGTAGAGGCAGGGGAAGCCCACCTGCCCACACAGGGCTTTGGGGACAGAGCCCACTGCCTGCTATTGCTCCAGACAAGACTTGCTCATGGTACCAAATCCTAAAAGAACATCACTGCCTAGTTGTGCTAGGGAGTTCACACATAGCTGGAACACTCAGCCTCTGTACTCCTCTCAAGATCTGCAGTTTTCTTGCCTCTTTTTATATTTACTTCTTTGCAAGCAGTCAGTAAGGGAAAGGAAACAACCCACATTGCTACACAGAAGGCAAAGCAGGCTCATTTTGGCAAAGGGAAGTAACACTCACCAAGTACTTCACTAATCACTTGCTCAATAACTGTTATCCAAGACTTAAAAGAAGGCACATTACAACCCTAAAAACAGTCTGCAGCACTGCTCAGCCTTGGAAAGCCCTAGACAGTGTCAGGACAGTTAAGGATTTACTCCAAAACTGCCAAAGAAACAACCAGTCCTTGAGTGTATCGTAAGAGGTACTCTGATGAGTGGTGAACGGAAAAAAAAAAAACGAGAAAGAAAAGAAAAGCATTGTTATGCAGCAGTAGAGAACCCAGAAGTAAATTAATTTTTCAAAATCATTTATATTTACATCAGTATCTGAAAAAAAAATCAAGAACTTTCACTATTAGAGCAGTACACGCAGCCCCAGACTGAGAAGAAGCAGGAATTGAGAGCCTTCCAGCAGGAAACCTTAAGGCTGTTTACAGAGTGGGGCTGCCAAACTCCACAGGGATTTCCCTCCAGCCTGACAGAATCCTTGCTTTGGATAATTTAAAAAAGTATAAAAAAAGGTTATTGCTACTCTGCCAAGAAAATAGGACAATTTACAGGAAAGAAAGAAAGTGCATTCCAAGTCTTTTCTCAAAAACCCATAAGCTCATCAGCCACTACGGGCTACAGACACCCGAGTACAAAGGTGTACAGACAAGATTCTCTAACAAGCCTTCCCTCCATTCTAGCTTTTCTTCCTGCAGCAATTCCTCTCCTTCCCTGTAAAGGCACTTTCTATATTCTCTATCCTTACGCAGGGAAACACTTCCAGTTTTCCATCCCAACAAACAGAACAGTCCCACAAACACACAACATTCAGAAGGAATTTTAATTAACAAAATGGTCCAGGAAAGGGAAGGGAGAACCCCAAAAAAACAGGCCATTGCATTTGAAAGGTTGCATGTCAGTCACTAGGTATGCCTGCAAGCCCATGCACAGGAAACCATTTGGACCTTTGTCAGTGCAGAACTAGTCTCAGCTTCCAGAACCACTTCTCTACTCCTTCCTTATATAGGCTAAATATTATATACATATATAAAAAAAATACAAACTTGAGTTTGTTATAAAGTGGCTTCTCTCTCTCTCTCTCCCCCTCCTATGCTTGCTTGGCACATGAACGCATGCAAAGCTAAGTAGGCTCTGAGGGCTGCACAAACAGCAGGTTTTGGCAACAAAAAAAATAAACACAGCTAAAATAGATAAGCAAGATTAAAAGCCACTGAACTGAAAACCATATATTTTTCCAATTGTATAGAATTAGAACTACAGCTACGACTTAAAACTGTAAGAGTCTGTCATCCTCTCTCCCAGCTCATGTCAAAGTTCATAGCAGCATAACACGAGATTCCTCAAGAAACATCAAGCCAGTGTTCTCTGCTTCAGGAGTGAGTTCACAGGTCCAAGCTTAGTCTGTCCGAAGGATCATAGGGGGATGCTCACTGTCTTCGTCCAATCTAAGCGAGTTGGTTTCATCTTCCAAGCAAGCTCCACCCACAGCACCCAGGTCATCCGTATAGGCTGGAGAGAAAGGAACAAGGAGTTGGGGAATCAGCAGCAGCAAACTAAGCCTTGGATCCAGAGTGAATGAGTAGAGTTGAAGTATCAGGCATTACGTGAAATAGTTTCACTGCCACCCTATGTTTGTTTTTATCATGACTCTGTTTCATGACTGTGTTTCTCCAAGCCAAGAGCAGTTCATGATCAAAATTAAACTCCTGTGTGTGTGCCAATGCACACTGGAGCTTTGGGCAGGCTGATGTTTTCAGTCTCCACTGATGCAGTGCAGTACAGACGTGATATGTGCTGACTGTCCTCCCTTTGCAGCGAGGCACTAACCTGCGTGCCCGACGTGGCAAAAGCTCCACTGACTTGGAGAGCTACAGCATTAACCAAGTTCTCATCCTCTTGATTTAACAGAGCAGTGAATCAGGCTAAAAGGTCGCTGTTCCCATAAAGCAACAATTGCAGCATTTATCAACCTTTCGTAAAAAAAAATTTTAAAAAGGGAGCAGGGCTATAATTCAGATGCTTTGCACAAGGTCTGGGTGCAGAACTGCCTCAAGAACCACGTGGCAAGTACTGAAACTATCACTACAGCAATCAACCACAACTCAAGACAAAATTCTACCCAGAAAGCAGCAAAGACAAGTGATCCATCTACAGAAAGCTACTGCACACCACGAGTGCTCTTTTCCTACTGCTCACCAAGGCTCCACCTCGCACGCGCGGTTACGCAAAGCTCGGTGCGGACGTGGACCAGCTCACGCAGCCATCTAGAAGGAAGCAACAGGCAGAGGTGCTCCCTGCCCCATTCCCAGCCTTCTCCTTACCATGCCTGGTGGGTGAGGAAGGCACATATGTACCTTTAGTCACAGCGGCACTGTACGTCTGCGCTACCAACGGCCGGTCGTGGGATGCAGACTCCAGGATTTCGTTGGCGGGCTCCATGCTGCCATCGAGCCTGCCAGGGAGAGAGGGGTTAGCTGGAGAGGTGACCTGCCTGGGCACAAGGCAGCCTGAGCTGGCAGCTACAGGAAAATATTTCATCTGATGTGCAAGAATAATGTGCAGAGAAATGCAACAGGAGGAACCTGGTCCCTCCATTCCAGAGGCCTGGCAAGAAGGCCCCTGACAACACTTGGTATTTCTCTGAAGACTCATCAGCACCATGTTTGCTTCTGACACAGCATCAGGATCTACATCCTAGTAGCTCATAGTAGGAAAGAAGACTCAAAACAAGACTGCATGATTAAAAAACCCCATTCCAATCAGCAATACTGTAGATTGTCTTGAGCACTGTCCACAACAGAGGTGGTTGCTTCATACACAGATACTAGAAAACCCTCCAGACAAAGTATTAGAGCATTTCAAAGATTAACAGCTTGGTAAGAGCTTCCCTCTATGAGGCTTCATTTCATCTCTAACCAGAGGTCATGCCTTCAAAATGTTCAGATAAATGTATGATTTTTGACCATAACTGTAGGTTGACCAAAGCTGCAAACCTGAATTATCATCACGAGTTATTATCTTTAATTCTATGATTCATCAAGCAATTTGACTATATTACCCTAGCTTTTCCTGCCTACCCTCATTGGAAAACAGTGCATTGTCCTATTTCTGTAAGTGCTCTACAGTACTATGACAGAACATCAGCTGCCTGGCCTATATGCAAGGAAGTTTAATAAGGACACCAGCGGAGAGAGAACAGGGATAATTTCATAGGCCAGCTTCCCCTCTGTGAAGTCAGAGTAAGATCTTTCTCATGTTTGTAACCACTTCATTTATTGATGAAGAGGACGGTGTCACTCGTTTCAAATTCTTGTTTAAGTAACTCAACTCAAAGTGCCCAGAGGAAACAGGAGCACAGAGAGAACAGCGATTGATCCCTCCCTGCACTGGGACAGAGTTAAGTTTCTGCTGGTAAAGCGGTGCTTGGTGTAGTGGATACCTGGAAGGAAGGCTCAGGGGGATTCTGAAGTTACTCATTCATGTCAGAGGTCTGGAAAAAGATTAGTTTGAAGAAATGAGCTGCTCTAAGTTAGACTTTTCCAGAACAGAACTAAGTTTGAGAACAAACTGGATTTTGAGAAGAAATAAAACACAACAGCTCTCAGCTAATGTGGACTTACTTGTGCTGCTTCATTAGTGTGCACTCGCCTCCTTCTTGGGGGTCTAGGTTGTACATGTAGAGATACCCATCAGCAGCTCCCACCAGCAAACGAGGGATCTTCTGGATTCTACAAAGGTTTAGAGGAGAGGTTATTAAATAACAGATTATTAAATAACAGATTATTAAATAACATACACACTCTCTTCCCTTCCCATGATTTAATGGTTGGACTCGATCTTAGAGGGTTTTTCCAACCTAAATGATTCTATGACTTTAAGGCATTATTTTCCACACTTTTGCCCCTAGACAGGGAATGCTGTTAACAGTTAGAGCACCCAGGAAAGAACTGTGTGTAAAAAAATTACAGCATAACCAGATTTTGGGGCTAACAGGATGCCACAGGAATCAAGCAATTTCATATAACTCAGTAAAAGAGATTCAGAAGTTACCATCCTGTTATCAAGCTTTGTGCAACTCCAGAGACAAATATTCTAACGGGAAGGATTTACTTATTTAAGTAATGTTACAAAGCTTAATTATTGCTTAAAGGGTGCTTTGAGATCAGAGGAGTGAGAGTACAGACACGAAGTCAATTTAGCATAAAAACTATAAAACCCCCACAAAATAAGTTTACTACTGCTCATCTTATTGCCTTGGTAGCTGTGCCAAATGGGACCTGCCTTTGAGGAAGACAGCATAAAAGATTAGATTTAGTCCTCAAAATTAACTTTAATGAATGCTACGCTGTTTTAGAGACAAGAATTATATGAACTTGCTTTCAAAGACTTCTTTAATGGTTAGGCTGGATTGCCTAATTTTGCAATTCACTAACAACATATACCATCACTCCCCACAGCACTAATGGAAGCAAATGCCATAAAAGCCCATGGGTCTGTTCTCAATATTCTTTTTTCAAAATGAAGACATCTTTAAACAACACTTAGAAAAATGGGCTATTCCTATCCAAATATTATGCCCTTTCCTCCTTCTCTCCCAGGACTGTGAGGTGTTAGCTCTGACACGTTGGTCTTGAACTGCAATGACCACAGGTGACCCACTGCTCTGCTGCAGATGAAGTTGTGTTTTACAGTGGCTGCCTCTCCACAGCCCAAACAACCCAGCAGGGTGGGGAGGGCAGGCTCTGTTTCTGTACTCACGTGGCAAGTGCACAGATGTTTTTGTGCCCACAGAAGGGCAGACGGACTGTAGCAAAGGCTCTCCCCTGGTTGAACATCTCTGTTACTTGAGAGGGCAGATAGCTCGTTGAGGCCATCAGCACTTTTCCAAAGTAACCAGTCCAGGTTGTAGGCTCTTCCTGAGGTCTGCAAGTCAGAAGAGAAAAGTGACTGACTTTGCCTTCGCCTTAGAGAGAAAAGTGTGTAAACACCTGAAAACATTTTATTTTTACAGGTATTAAGCAGCTGTTTCGCTTCAGAAATAACTAACACCCTTGAGAATTCTAACACACTTCATTTATGCTACAGGACAAAATGTGTCCTCCAATACTCTCAGCCTGTTATTTAAGCATGTTTGATTGTAAACTGATACTTCTGCATATAAGACTGCATTTTATAACATCCATTATACAAGAGCAGAATCTACTGGAAAGCGCCACGCTTCAGGGTTTTATTAATCTGTTTATCACTAAGCAAATCATTGTTTCCTATAACTTCCACTGAAATGTAATTAAGACTGTCCTCTCAAATCATAAATAGGAACATTTTACAACTTGGTGCCTTTTAAAGCCCCCTATATGCAGCTGGAAGGCATTGCTGAGATGGCTCTTCCCATATGAATGTCAGAGGAGGTGAAACAAATGTAACTGAAAATGTTAAAACTGCTCCACATTCCTCTGTGAAGGATGGCCAAGTTCTCTTAGGCAGAAAAACACCTTTTCTACTCAGTGGGAGAACAGTACACAGCTCAGCTGATTCATTTCATAAGTGACTTCTTATGCCCTTTACTTTACAGAAGTGTTCAAAGGAAGTCTGTCCACACTTGGGAGAACTCATCCTGTTGAACACAGTCAACTTCTAAGCCTTTTCCTTGAAAAATCTAAGGCACCTTTGAAACCTACTTTTCTTTCACAGTCTCAAGTTTGAAGATATGCACCGTCTCCGTGTTACTGGATGCAGACAGAAACATGCCATCCATGCTGAAAGCCAATGAACAGATGCTCACACACCTGTGAAAAAAAGAAAAAAAGAGAAGAAAAACAATGAAGTCAAAGTATTTGGCTTAATTAAGCAGATTTCTAAAGTCACCACTACTTTGCAAATAAGAAAAAAAAAAACCTTCAAGAATAAGCATTCTGAATTCTCTGATAATTTCTTCAGGCTATTCAAGCGTAAGATTAATGAAGTTCAGCCCTAATGTTTACCAGATATGGGATCAATTAGTAACAATCTGAACTCAGTCTTACCCCTATGTAAAGTAGAGTAGAACTACACAGTTACTGCTACCACAAACCACAGCACCATTTTACAATGGCTATCAATGGCCACAGCATTAGAAGGATTTAGAAGAGAGTGAGAATATTAGATGTACTGCCTCCAATTACCCTAAGAATACAATATATCCTACAAAAGGTGACCCACTTTAAACAAGTTCCCTCACCAATAAATTTTTAAAAGGCAAGAGGGAGTACAATTCTGACAGGATTGATTTGTACAATAGTCAAGTCCAAAGGAATGAAATTGGAAAACATTCAAGCTGAAACTGCTATAAGCATACATACAGGGATGAATGAAGATGAAAACAAGCAAAAAAAATCAGGATGCCAGCTCAACTGCTGAACATACTGGAAATCAACCATAAGGAATGAGTGTCAGGTAATTAACCCAGCTGAACTTTACCTCTTCACTCCCCTTCGGAATTCAAAGAGTTTCTGTCCCTCTGGAATGGAAAACACTCTTATTACTGTCCCCTGTCAAGAAAAAAAAAAAAATCATTTTTCATTTCAAGTTCATTCACTGTGTATCAGCTCTAGCAAGCAGAGTACAACTAGAAGCAGCAAACCACTTTGCTGGTAACTCATTGCTGGGATGCACCCCAGATACAACATGAAGTATTTATGGAGCTTGCTTGTAGGATGTGTTTGAAGAGTACAGAAACAAGAGGTGGGAGCTACTAACGCAGAGAACAAGCTGTGCATCAAAACCAGCCCTTCTTATCATATTTGATCATGAAAACGACCACACTAGACAAGTACCACGAGTGCAGTCACTTGGATGTCTTTGTGCCTTTATCAGAGGCAATCAGTTACACCTTTATAGTCTAAGCTTATTACTCAAAGAGCAGAGGCTTCAGACTCTCTAATTTTTACACATTACATGAACAATTTGTCATCACATGCCAAAAGCTAGCGAGGCACTTCTCTCTCTTTGGATGTTAACTGTCTCATTTTCATTAGGAAGACAGCATCAAAACAAGACAACTGATTTCTAATAAGCATCCTGGACTAAAGGGAGAAACACTGAGAGGACTATCCTAATTACAGCCAGATTAAAATGTTTTATTTAAATAACCTTATTAGCCAACATTTTACAGCATGGAAATTATGTCAAATATCATTAACAGATCTTAACTTAGATTTCCCATTGTAACCAGAAGCCTTCTTCTCTGGCACTTGCACATGGAACTGTACACACTTAAACTTCAAATACTTAATGACAAATCTGATTTTTATCACTGCTGGCAAGGCAATCAAAAGCTCCCTTACCTTTTCTGAGGCCGTGGCAAGTTTAGTACCACTTGCATCAAATGCCAAAGCAGCCAAGGGACTATCATGAGCTGGGATCATATTGGCAGCTCTCTGCAGTGAATCAATAAAATAGAACCTTAGAACAGTACAGGTTAAAAGCTACATGTGTGCAGCTTGAGACTGCACATTTAAGCACAATCAAGGCAAATATGGGTCTGACTTTATGGACAACAGCTTCAATATCTTTTTCAGTAACTGCTAAGTACATAAAATTATCACTGAAGCATATGCATGGAGAGTACAAGCAGCAGGAAGACAATTCAAATAGAAATTACTTGGTTCTACCCATATGCCCAATTTTACTCATCAAATCTAGTATTAGCACTTGTATTTTCTTTGCTGACATTCTGGGAAGCAAGAGATGCTGCAAACTGATGCACAGAAACTTAAGTGTCCAGTAATTCCTCTCTGAGCAAGTTAAGTCATTTTCAAAACCTGCATCTTTAGAGGTGGAAACAGCATTCAAAGATTCTTACCAGATTGATGGTGTCAAAGACTTGTACTTCTCCAATAGTTGCACTTCCTGGATAGGCCAGGTAGCAGTTATCATTGTTTATTGATAAAGCACACAACCCTAGAAGGGATGCAGAAACAGAATTAGAAACAGGCAAATCCCAAGACCTGTGCAGTAAAACTTTCTGATTCTGTGCTTGAGTGTCACAAAAATAACTCAAATTATCAACAGAAATAGAACCAAAGATGAGTAATCACAGAGTCAACCTGCAATATATTCAACTATTTAACGTAAGTTTAATATAAAACAGAAAAGGAGGAATACCAAGAGAGTTACAATAACTGATTAAAGAGTAGAACTTCCCATGTGTGCCATGATTCCTAAAGCATTCACCTGACAAAGTCTTTAACTCTACCAAGTGCTGTCAAAATCCAGTTTTTATCTCTCCTGTTTTTTTCCAACATTTCAACACATCCACTCCAGGAGACCAAAATACTGGGAAGATGCAGTGTAAGGCAGAGTCTGCTACTTGCTCTCAGCTGGATCAAACATGCAGGCTTTCAGACAACACTCATATTTGTTATTTTATTTGAAAGCAGAATTAACAACACAACAGTTCCCTGTAGGGAACCTCATACACTGACACAGAAAGCACTTTTCAGAGTTATGCTGATTCTACCATCATATTTACCTGCAGGATTGGGAGGTGTCTCCCTGATTGTATGTAATACCTTCATGTCTCGTATGTTGTGTATGTAAAGAGACTCTTCCAGACATACTATCAGCCTCTAGAAAAGGGAAAGAGGACAAAATGCTGACATGGAAATATGGATTTATCAATCCTAAAAAAATTCTGTCAAAAAATGCAGCAGGTACCTTCCAATAGAGAAGGGGTTGTACCCACCTGATGGGGAGAAGTAAGAGTCTGACAGAAGATACACAAGATCCAGCTCTGGACACAAACACTGCACGTGGTCACTTGAACTGACCAGTGCACCCCACTTCCCTCAATCTCACCAGTGCAACCTGAAGTCATTTCCATTACTAGTTTAAGTCAGCAAGCCAGAAACCTTCACCTAATTCTTATTCTGTACCAATTTACATGTGGAAATAATGGAAATTACCTTCTGCTTTTGCTAAACAGAGAAAACAGACAAAGACTTTTTAACCATTCACAAAGCCTATTACTTATCCATAATCATTTGTGAATGGCTTTTTTTTTTTTAAACTCTTATTAAGTCCTTCATCATCCCATTTACACTTTGTAGACTACATTTGGATGACTAACTAGACATTACTCATTTAACACTAACTCTCTGTGCCAGAAATCAAATTAGCCACTGTTTCTCTCATGACTTTAAACAGGAAATCCCTCTTCCCACACTCAGTTTTTGGGGGCAAAGACAGACATTAAGATTTTCTCCTTCAGATGCCATTCTCTCTAGTTTGAATGAACTGGCTAAAGACAGAGAAGTCGGTATTTGCTGAAGAGCCTACTAATGATTTAGTAATACAGTGAACTATACTTCCAGATACTTAACTCAAAAAATTCACTGAGTGACTTCTTTTAAAATTTTATTTTTTGAGAAGAATTCAGCAAACAGTATTTAAAAACATAAGAACTTAATAGATAACTTTAAATTTTGGCCTGAAGAGGAACTGTCAGTCTCACATACTTTCACATTTAGGATGAAAGGATGACTCACACTGGGAGGGACCTCAGGAGGTCTCTAGTCCAACCTCCCACTCAAAGCATGCCCATCTTACTCAGGGTCTTTTCCTAAGTAAATACATAAGTATAGAACCAAAAATACTTAACCAAATATGAGTACTGAGATGCCATACAGAAGCCACAGCTGGAAAAGTACAAATAAATTTCAAATAGCAATTCTGTCACCAAAGGAAGAGACATCAATTAGCAGAGGAAGTGCCAGAGTAAGATCCACAACCCCTTTCCCACATTTCCAGTTAGGCAAAATCACTACTCACCTGTCTGTTGAGTTTGACAGCCAAGATGGTGTTGGAGTAACTGTAGTTGCAAATCTCTGTCCCCTTCTTAAAGTGACAAACTTTCAGCTTGCGGGGAGCTTTAAGGCTAACTATGGCCACCAGGCTACTGGAGAAGAGCCTCTCCACAATGCACACGTCTTCTGTGTCAGCTGGGGAATCACAGGAACGAGGGAAAAACACAGAGGGAGATTTCAGGGAAGAAGAATGATGCACATCAACAGGAAATACTGTCTAAGAAAATCACAGATTCAGTCGATGTAAAAATACAGTCTAACATCACAAACATTCTGCCACAACAGCTCAGAGTCAAGGTGGGACACGGGACGGGCTTCTGAAGCACAAAATCTACACAGTGAGTGCTGATTTCCAAAAATTTCTTCCCCCCTCCCCAAGGTGTCACACAAGTTTATGTTTCAGAACAGAGTGTCTACTCCCCCATGCCCAGAACCCAACAGAAAAAAAATCCCAAAGCTATGAAACCCAGAAAATTGTCAAATTCCAGAATTTTGCAGTCTTCTTTTATCTCTGCAGAAATCTAGGAAAGCAAATGTTTCTTGGGCTTTTTTTCATGTGTGCACTTGGGTTTTGTTTTGTTTTTAAAGCATGCAAGGGGGTTTCTGGTGACCCAAACCCCTGTCATTTCCATATAGCTCTCCATGAAGAAAGAAAGGTTACAGTAACTCAGAGAAGCTGGTAAAACTCATTTGCCACAAGACTGCTGCAGCCACCAATTAGCATTTTCACACACACCATCTTTTACCTGACAGGCCCTAAGAGTAATTTGTGCAGGAATCACTGATGCCCAGCATTCATGCAGAGCCATAAACCATCAGATCTGCCAAGTGCTCTATGGGAGCACTGAAAGCAAAGCAGGAACACAAATCCTGATGTGAGGAAGACAGCGGGAGGGAGGAGAGCCCAGGATCTCTGGCAAAGAAGCACTTCCAGAGCACTGGATTATAGCACAGCCCTGGATCAAGCTGGCAGCAGGCCAAGTCCCACCACCAGTTATCCTGGCATCTGTGCCTCCCTCTCCCATCCCCTGAAGCTCCTCTCCAAAAGCCCCAGGGACACAGTGGACACAGTTTTCAGGGTAGGAAGAAGAAGCAGGAGAGAGTTTTACCATGCTCTGCAGCTCTTTCACAGCCACTGGCTACACCTGCCCTTTCATTACAAAACCCAATCAAGACAAGTGACTCGAGCCTTTGGCCTCGATCCATCAAAACAAATTTTTCAGGAGTCAGCTTCTGGATTAGCTCAATGCTTAACACATTCCAAACCATAAAACTACCAGTGTCAAAAAAAAACCAACCCAAAAGAGCTTGTTTCTGAAGGCTTCTGTTTTGGCCAAGAGAAACATTAAGTAATTAATTTGCACTGTTCCCATCAGCAGTGACAGAAATTCCATGAAAAAGTTCTGTTCAACATTCCCAGTATATGACACTGCCATCAGTGTGGGACGTGTCTGCTTTCAAAGTGCTTTTTCTGGGCAGTTTATTTCAAGAAAATGAACACAAAATATTTAATGTTCTACATTTTTTTGAGAGAAACAGCCTACTTATGAAAAAGGAGCAAGTCTACACTATGCATTTTCAGTACTCCATGCAACATAATTGACTTTTATCTACATCTTGTATTTAATATAGTACTTTTCCAGAGAAGACATAACAGCTCACAGAGGCTTTGAAAATTCAATTTTCTCAAGCAACAGGGATAATGCATTTTAGTAATTACTTTGTTTTCAAGGAATTGTTCTCCATTTTCCTGATACTACACAAAACACATCAAAAAGAAATACAAAAATCTGCTTCAATGAATCCGTGCAGAGACTCTGAAATGTAGAGGTCCATGTTCATTGAATCAGAGTAGTTACATAAAAGACTCTCAAATATTTTACAGGATGGGTTATCAGCTTTCCATCTAGGCCTGGAGTCCTTCAAAACTATGACATCCTTTTACAAGAGTCAGAAGACCAGCACACCAAGACCCAAAGCCCACAGTCTGACTGTTCCCTGCTCCAGGGCGAGCACAGCTTCTTTCCCTAGCCAGGGATAAGTGTTCAGACACAGCTTCTGGGGTTTGTCACCCTCCCAGGCAGGCAGGAGACCTGGTATTTCAGAAGAGGAACAGCAGCAGGGATCCATAAGGAAAAAGTGCTGTCCTATGCTGCACTGATGGGAAGGGTGGGCAGCAGGGAAGGCACACAGGGAAGAGCACTATTAACGACTAAGCAGCCAGACAGAAGAAAAAGTTTTCAATAAACAAAATGCCTCAAAGGTATTGATAATCCTTCAGTCTCACCATAAAAAGACTATAATACAGACAGTTACCTTTAGAGAAAGGCTTTGTGATGGGCATTTAATTAAATTCACTTTAAAAATACAGGATGCACCTCTGCTCCCTTGTCTTCCTTTAACAGGAAGAAGAAGAGATAAAATCTCTTCACAGCTGCCAAATAGTTTATGCTTCCCAACAGCAACTATTCAAGAGAGTACCAGGCTATACTGCCCATCCTACGTTCAGCTGACCTGACTTAATCATATGTTTAGCAGCACTAAAGCCCTATAGCAATGCTCTCACTCACTTTTTTTTTTCTATTAGTATTATCTCCTTTACACTACACAATTGAGCATTGCCAGAAACTCAGATTCAAAACAGAGTAAGAACAAAAAGAACTGCAAACCAAATTAAGTACCAGCAGCGAGGGGAGAACAAGCAAACACATAACAAGATTAGTTTCATAAACACAAGCATGTAGCATCACAGACAAGAGCTGGTTAGAGCTAGCTAGATTATGATCAGCTGTGCCTTTATTCCATTTTTAATCCAAGAACATGAAGCATGTTAGAAGCACTCATTAAGCCTTAAAGCACCCTCCAATCTAATGCTTGTTTTTACAGTGGGATCAACTGCACAGGGAATCAGGAGATTTGCAGTCACAGGAGAAGTCAGCGATGGGAGCAGCCAAATCTCCCATCTTTTTTTGTATTTCTCTCAAACACAAGACAGCTGAGACATATTCTGCAGTTTAGTTTAAACACCTACACAAGTGCTGGCAGATCAATCTTCCAGAAGAGAGGGAGGGGTCCTTAACAGCGCTCACTCAACACAAAAAGTCTTTAGACCCACTTAAACTAAACTGGGAAGTGGGAGGCACCATGTTCGGGAGGCCTCAGGATACCGTTCCTTGAGGAAAGGAGGTACCCAATGCACAGGAAGCCCTCCACCCTCATATCAAGTTTTAACAGGCACAGTTTGCAAGTCCAAGTCTGAACATTATTTGACTCACACAAAGAAAATGAAGGTCTCTCAATATTTCGATCTGCTTTGAGCGAAGACTATCGGGCTTCCACGTGCCAAACCACTGAGTTTTCCATAGGGAGAGGACAAGGAGTTCAAACTCATAGAGGGGAAATTCAGGTTAGGTATATGGAAGAAATTCCTCCCTGGGAGGGTGGTGAGGCCCTGGCACAGGTTGCCCAGAGAAGCTGTGGCTGCCCCATCCCTGGAAGTGTCCAAGGCAGGTTGGACGAGGCTTGGGGCAACCTGGGATAGGGGAAGGTGTCCCTGCCCATGGCAGGGGGGTGGAACTGGATGATCTTTAAGGTCCCTTCCAACCCAAAACATTCCACTAAATGTTACCTCATACTCTGTGCTCAGCTTTCATGGACTTAACACTCAAAAAACTTAAAATATCAAAGAGTTTAAGTCAACACAAGCACCCCAGAACCGTTTGAAGACAAGACTGGAATCAGCAGGTCAAAACTCCAATTCCAGCTGCTTTATCAGGTTATTGCAAGATGTTGAACGAGGCACTTTATCCAATCTGTACTTTTTCTCTCAAGGACTACCCAGAAGATGCAGTCCTGCACAGTGCAGCTGACCTCTCAGGGTACTTTTCAGTGTCTCGTGTAACAGGAATCATCTTCACCAAGTCTCCTGGGGTGATACCAGGCCAGATACTGTAAGTGCCTGACATACTGCAGAGGTCAGGTACATAAACTCCACGGCAGAAAATGGAATCCAAGCCACTTATTAACCAGTACAACCAGACCATGACTCAAATGGGAAGATGTAGCTGCAACACAATTTAACCTGACCACAGGTGCCTAGTTTGAATCTCACAATTACTTCTCTCCATTGACTGTGTACAGAAACAGGCTGTCATCCCAGGTCATAGGTGATCTGAATCACACCCCATTTCCAAACTTAGGATGCCACAGGGTCAGGTCACTTTGGGAATGGAGCGTGAGGACAACTCTGTCATGGGATCCCACTATAAATGCTGACATCACAGCAATTGGTACCACCTGCTCACATGGAGTTTATAAGAAAGCATGCATAGCATTCATAGTTGACTTATTAGCACCTCAAAAAAGGGAAGTCTATGAAGTGCTGGCAGAACAGGGGATACCACTTCTCCCTCAGGCCTCCCTCCGTTTCATCTCAGATCCTACTCAACTGTGATCAGTATTGAGAAGTTATGGGAATCTGAATTATTCACCCTTTTGGAGGAGCAAACCTGCAGCTATCATGTTAAAGAATAATTTTCTAACAGAAAATATTAGGATAGAAAAAGATAATTAAGGCTTTGTTTTCTTATTTGATAAAAGCATATCAGTGCTTCCATGCCCCAATAGCCAGTATAAAGACCCAAAAGACATTCTCTCACATGAGTAAATTATTACTTTTATGCCCAGCTGCTATGTAACCTGGCTAATGGATTTAAAACTAGAAAAGCAGAGTCCGCATAGCTACTACCAAATTTCACACTATACCAGCTAAATTTAAATACAGAACACTGATTTACAGTTTTACCCTGCCTGCAATCACTGTTTTGTATTTGTGTGATATTTACACTTAAGGTTCCTTTTATGCCACTTTCAAACAACCTGTGAAAAAATGAAACATGTCTTATTCTTCCCACATTAAGCCAACTGAGGGGATTAAAAAATAAAAGAAAAAAAAAAGATACTCACTGCATTCATAGATCTGCTCTAATTTGTCCACAGAAGAAAGAGAGAAGAATTTGTAGCCTGATTTACTGCCAACTGCAAGGGATCTGCAAAAGAAACAAGCCAGTCAGGAACATGAACTACATCAGCTGTGATTACCCCTGGACAGATTCTTACCCCGTTCTAAACCTCCAGCTGGGTTAGCTCAGTAAGGAAAGTGATAAAGTTTGTCCAAAAAAGCCACAACAGACACAAACAGCTTCAGAATTACAGAATTTGGATGTGGAATTCTGCTTCACATTTACGAAATGAGAGTTCACGGCCTAAAGTGAACCTACTGCCCAATTCTCACCGGTGATTTCTTCACACAGGCTAAAAGCTTTAGTGTGGAGGAAAGATGATGACTTGAATAATGTAATGCAAACCAATTACATCACTGCCTCATCATTAGAGGTGACCTCCAAGACCTTTTAAACTGGGCCGTCTGGGGATTTTTGTTCTTTACAGTGTAACCGTCCCCGAGCATCCCAAAAGAGTTTTCATATTAAAAAAAAAAAGTAATTAAAGACTGCCAACTCTAATTTTCTCTGGCTTTATGTGATGATGTTCTAGCACCTCCATTGTTAGGTCTCAGTCTTACAAATACTCATACTGAATCTTTGATCAGAGGCACCCTCTAAAAAGTGCCAGTCACTGATGTTAAACAGATTTAACAATAGCAGAACATTAAAAAACTGACTAAAACCCCTTCTTTCCTCCATTACTCAATTTTCACACTTAGCTCACAGACCATTTAATTGCTTTTCCAGCCAGAGTCAAAGGCAGGTCTTAAATTTTCAGCTAGAAAAATCTTTAGCCTGTCTTGCAGGTCTTTACACATCAAGGGAGCAGACAATGGCTCATTCTTGTTTCCCCTCCCCATATGGAGGACGATTTTATGCCACAAAGAAAATTAACAGTCAATACAGTTGTACAGAAGTGCATTAGTATGCTTATAGTTCACATATTTCTTACTGCCAAGAGACTTGAAGGAAAAACTAATTAAATTCCAATAAAATACATTTCGATACACTAAATCGTGGCAAGTCATTCAACACAGGGCTCCAATCCAGCCCTGCCAGTCAGCCTGCCAAAATGCCTTCCTGAACTCAGCAAGATGATTCTCTAAAATTCACAGGCACTAACAGTTAATGCTGCATTTGGAATACAATGAAGATTCCTAGATTTCATGTTCTTTCTGTATTTTCCACTCGTGGCTCCAAAGTGAGTCTTTTTTAAACTTCAGCATACCCAGAAGACTAAAAATTGCTCCTCAAATAGTTCACCCTCTGAAATTAACATCCCAAGCTACAAAATCAACTTCTGTAGGATGGTATGACCTTCTCTTCTAGAAGAAAACATACTGGCACAATCTGGTTAGGAAATTATATTCGAGAAGGCTTAAACCTTCAAATTAAAATATGCACCATGCAGGCAAGAGATTCAATTCCACAGATTCAATAACCAAGATATTAAAAAAGCATATTAGGCTTAAAGATAGAGAAGCAATAATAAAACAAAATTTTGTTGCTGCTCCTCTAAGTCACCCTAGAAATACTGAATTTAATTTTCCTTCAGACAAAATCAGTATGTTTAGCAGTCTCTATCTGATTAATCACCAAAGACACTTCAGTGGTTTTGCTCAACTACTTTTGTACAACACAATGAAAACTCACATTCTGTGAAAAAAAAAAACCCCTTAAAACTCTAATTTGGTAAAACAAAGCAATGAGTCAGCTTTCCTTATATCATCTACTGCTTTCCTCAGAAGAAAGTTTAATAAAGAATGACATTAAAACTGTCACTTTGCAAAGGTAAACAAGCAGTCCACAGAGTTAAAAATAAATGGAGTCACAAGACTCCTTGCAATATAAACGATCCACAAAAGACACGGGATGATTTCCTCACGGAGAACTCCACACAGCAGCTATCTGTATTACTAGGCAGAACTGATTCCTGAATTGTACTTACAGCTTTAAATACAGAATACTGCTGAATCACTGTTTTACTGACAGGATCACTGAAAGCAGCAAGGAAGCCCATTTTTCTTGTCCTACAACTACACCTCATTCAAATGAGCTGTAGACAATGGCAAACAAGAATTGTGTACATGATAAAAATCATTAGACTGAGTAGAATCCAAAATGCAGAAGCACAGAATGGACCTTTCCATCCCTGACAACTGCTTTTTGTTATTTATTTCAGGATCGAGCTGATGAAGTCACAAATTATTTGTTTATACAGAGCAGTTCAAGTCAAGCTAATTAAACCCATTTCAATGTACAAGTGTAACTGCAAAATAACCCCTTTTTCTTCTAGAACAGCAGTCTTGCTATTGGAGAGTTTGCTTTTTAAAACGTACTCGCAAATTACTTCTTATGAAACTACTGGAAAAAAGCTTTTTATATGTAATAAGAACCCACTAGGCTGAATTATACCAGCATAATCACAGTGATTTAAATCTCCCATCTTCCCCCACACTGATATTACACTTAAGCCCTTAAGACACCCCACAGCCATCTAAATGGCCAAATCCACAAAACAAGGACCTAGCCAAAATTACCTCACCTCCACAAAAATGTACAAGCATATGGGGAAGAAATATGATCAATAAGCCATTCAGCTCTTGCTCAGACACAGTGGCCAACAAGAAGCTGCTGTGGTTTATCAGAAGCTCCTTTCACAATGTAGGTGTTATGCTTTATAATCACTGATTTTCAGGAGCTGATGAGAGACTGAAATTGAAAATAAATATTCTCTAAAACTGCCTTTTTTCTTCTAACATTACGCTATAGACATGTGGGTTTTTAGCTCTATTATGTGTAGCCTCTATTACACACTTTAGACTGTAGACTCTGAGCTATTTCACCATGAAGGCTGTCTCCTCAGTACAAAATTATCAATATAGCCATGATTTATGGAACTGTGTTTACCCACTTTTTGCAGAGATAACAGTGCAGTCTGATCCAAGGCTACATAAATCTTGATAGTGTTTTCAAGAGTGACTGTCATAAATAATTAAAACTATTCTCATCAAGCAAACAGTGCTGAGAGATTTCACACACTCATTGGAAGATGCTGACACTCGCTCTAAGTGCACTCACCTAAAGTGGGAAATCAGCTGCTTCAATCTCGCTGGCTCTTTGGGAACAAGTTTTTTCAGCTGGGTTAGAATCCTAAGGTTTTCTTTTGTTTCTTTAATATACATATAGAAGGAAGAAAACCAGTTTTTCCCTTTCCATATCGCAGAGGACCTTAACTATTAATCAAAAATATTCTACATTAATCAGAAAGCTCCTAACAAGGGCAGCTCTCTCAAAGATTAAATCAATTGCAATTGCAGCTGCAGCATAAACATGACTCTAAAAGTCATTACTACTTAAAATAACTGGTTAATTAAGCCTACTTTCATTATGATACAGTCTCATTATACTAATGTTCTACCTCATTTCAAAACCAATGTAAATTTCCACAGACAAAACATTTTGGCTTATGATGAAGAGGGGGAAAATAATAACAATAAAAGAAAAATTAATGAAGACATAAGAATTGCTAAGGAGTTACTAAGGAAATGTACCTTGCTTTATTTCCCCCTCCAAAATATCTGCTGAAACCAAAGCTGTACCATCTCAAGGACATGTCTTAGTATCAAAGGTCATTATTTTGGAAAAGAAATACAGAACTTCATATATTCAATGTTTTTGTCAGCAACATTCTGACAACCCATAGAAAATATTCCCATTATTCTTGTATTAAAAGAAAACCCACAAACTTAAATCTGCTACAGCAAAAGGAGACCATGCCCGCTCATCACTTAACACGCAGGCTGGGACAGCAGAAAGTCCATAATCCAAGGAAATATCCCTATTCTTGGGCCAAATCCCCATCCAAATGGTCACATACTGAGGAACAGTTCCTCTGGCCAGCCCCCCTCAGCTGCTGTGCCCTCTGCAACAACAGCAAGAAACACAACATACGCTTGTCTCTCTCAGCTATCCTCCCTGAGTGTAGGAGCTACGTGACCGCTCTGTCCTTCCTTTTTTTGGTCTGTGCTTAGCTTTAAAGTCTCCTTGGAATAGAGAGCTCTCCTGTCCTCAAGGATCACGGGTGAAGGACACCTGAACCTAGGAGAAACAAAGGCAGAGGAGTGAATGCTCAGCACCTAACCCTTGTTCCTCCCACCACAAGCAGTTTACTACAGAGATCCAAACATCACAGAATCAGGGAATGAGAGTACAACTTCCAGGACACAAAGCATGCTGGTTGTATATAGGGACAGCAGCATTTGCTCACAATGCAGAATGAAATTGATTTATTTGGGAAATCAAGGGCAGAATTAAATTGGAAAGAAGAAATAGATGGACTGATACACGTGATGTGTAACTCCACACAAAAAATGAAAGCAGAGCCTGAAGAAGTCCTTGCCAATAAGGCACACACCAGTGTTTTCCTTAGAAGTCCAAACACAAGGTTTCCTCTTCCCTTTCATCAGGAGTCTGTTTTCAAAACTTCAGTGACTGCTTTGTTTCCAAACGCTGTCACACAATTACTTATTTTAAAAAAAGATGACTAAAACTTCTCTAGTCTTCCCATTTGCATTATTTCACAAGCAGGCTGTTTGGTGGGGTTATTTTTTGTGGGTGGGGGGAAGTGGGTGAGTATTTGTAAATTTAATCTGAACACTGTTTGTAAGTACTTCCAAAGAATACCTGTGCAACAGTTTAAATATTGGAAGCTTTACCTATTATATAGATACATACAAGCTTTGGGATCTTGAAGTTTTGCTTTGCTTAAAAAGTCACAAACTTCTAATCCATTAGCATTTCCCTCATGAGTTTTAAAGCTTCTATGAGTTTGTGAGGTGTTTAATTTTTCATAAAGGTATCTGTGCTCACTTTTAGCAGTTCTCCCAGAAGTAATACAAACTGCACTCGGGTTTTTCTTCCCAAGTATCCATTGTTAAAGATTTACAGCTGTAAAACCTACCTAGCACTGAGGCCACCCACAAGCTTCCACTGCCTGGTTTTGCTGGGACACCCGAATTCCAATCGGTTGCTCCACTTTGATCTGCAAGCTGGAGCTTCTGCCTCTCAATCAGCGAATGCCAGTCATGCCAAGTTGTGCAATGATTGATTCACTGGGGAAAAGGGCTCGCTCCAAAACAAGCACGCTAACATCTTCTGAAAATACCCTTCTCTGTGTTTTTACTTAATGAAAGCATTATATCAAAGTGAAGCCACAAACCAACTGCTTTTGCTGCGTTATAGGTGAAGCGATTTCAGGCAGAGCTCCAGTCCCAGCCAATAATTCAAAACTCTCATGTAAATAATGCTCAGGGCAAATGTGGGATAAACAGGCAAGACAACACTTGCAATAATGTAGATACTATTCCAAGAGACAATGTCACTACACACGGCATCCATGAATGAATATTAGCCAAGTCTGGGAAAACCAAGCAACTAAAAGCAGGATAGAGGATATCTGCTTCAGTCGCCAGGGATTGCAACAACTGGGAAAAGCAATAGCAGCTTTTATGACGACAACATTCTTCTAACTACCAGCAATCCAATTTCCCAAGACTGAGAGCCACCATGAAGCTCATCTTCCTACAGGAGAGAGTAACTAATTACCAACTCTTCATAAAACCAAGGAAAAGTTAAGCTTGATACTTCTTTTCAGCAGTAACAAGCCCCATCTTTTCCTAACACAAGGAACTGGCTCTGCTGTGGAGGTAAGCAAGACACAGTTAAGCCTGAGTGGAACTGGCACCTCGTTAAGGTGAAAGCTTTAAATGTAGTAACAACAATGAGCCCATGTCATTTATTTTCCAGTTTTGTCTGTCAGCAATTTTTCTAATTACTGAAGCACCTTAAAGCATGATGTGAGCTCTACTGACTGGGCAGACATAAACAAAGGTTGTCTTTCATATACTGCCTGAAAGAATATACATTTGTTTACCTTGCCTGTCTGGAGAAGGGCTCCAGTTACCTGTAAAAGCTGAAAACAGGTGAGCTTTCTGAGGCCCAGCATGGGAAAGTGTAAGCCATTCCTAGTAAGTTCTTTTCAGCTCTTCTCACCTGGTAAACTCTGATCTCCTAGATATATAGAATAGTACACTACAAACCCAGAGAGCTGCCTTCTTGTTTCTCTACTCAAACAAGAAACTAGGAGAGATCATGGGTGGGAAAAAGAAAAAAAAAAAATCAAATAAACTTAAGTTTAAAGAATGTTCACAACCACTAAATTCTACTCAGTTTAGGAACTTGAATGCAACTTGGTTGTTTGGGCCACTTACCATATCAGACAGGTGTTTCACTGAGAAGCTGCTCACAAACACATCTGCAAGACTTGTTTTATACTTACTACTTTTCTTGGAGAGTTTTATTTGAGACACTGTTAGTAAGAAGAGATTATTCCATATCATCAACCACCTCATTCATCTCAAATTAGGTGGCCTTCTAAATTATTCTCAGAATTTTGAGACAAAAATATGAACAGGAGCCTTTTGATATTTCTGTCATTTCTACAACAGATACCCAAATTCACAAATACTCAAAAATGACACAAAAGTAGCCCAAGAATTGTAATTGCAAAGATCTATGGGCCAAGTCTGCCTCACATAAAATATACATCTCCAAAATCCTCATCAGCTAATCTCAAGGTGATTTATATACAAATCATATTTTTTAAAAGCATCATTTATTCACAAAATGGATATTAGAATACCAAACACACACAAAAAAAAAAACAACCAAACAACCAACAAACCCCAAACCAGCTATCAAAAAATGATTTGTTGGTTATTTACAAAAATGAAATGGAAGAAGTAGTGCAGTAACACACACAATTGAAGAAAGAAGTCATTATCCAGGTGTCCTTTTTTTCTCCCTATAAACTCGAAGTTATAAAGGAATCACCTTTACTCTCCTAGAAGAAAGATTTCAAGATGTACAAGCCAAAAACCACCTAGATAAGTTTATGTTATATTTGCTTTCTTTTTATTTCTGTCTTGGTTTTGTTCTCAAGTCAACCTGCCAACTCCCTTGTTCAAAATAAGTGGGGTTTTTTTATCACAGCTTTAGGTACATAAAGCTCTCCACAAAACTAAGGTGCAACTGAAAATGCACAGGTGCCACACTGGAGAGCAGAGCTGAACTTCAAAAGTGTATATAATGACCTTTATAAACTGCAGAATAAAGGGGTGACAAATCTCCTAGTTATTATGACTTGGGTTTTTTTTTCCAGTAATAGGTAAAAAATGAAGGGTAGCTGAGCAAAACTTGGGCATGTTTTATATGGACAGAGACACAACGAGATCTATATGGCACTCACTGAAAAAATGTGAAAAGCAGTTGCAGAAGTCTCTGGCTTGAATCAATATATGGATAATGATTTACTTACAAATACACAGAGCACTACTGCTCCCCCCATCATTTACCATAACTTATTTACTGCCAGTCTCTTGTCTCAAACCTATCCAGCTCCAATTGCTCATCTCTTCACCCCCAACAAAACCTACAAAAGCAAACAAGAGTCTCTCCTGCTGTGATGTAACTCTGCTCAAGCTTGGCAGTCACCAGAAATAACCTTCTCACCTTCACAACTCCCATATGCTACAGGACATGCTGAGGACAAGCACAGATCTCCCTCGTGAGGGCAAGATATTGTTGCTTGCAAGAAGAACGAGTTGTTAAAAAAAACAAACCCTCCACCACACACGTGGGTTACACTCTGTGATGCCAACCTGAGATCATTTCCTCTTACTCACTTCCTAAAACAAATCTCCTTTCTCGAGTACAAGTTCTTTCGGTTCTTACTCCCCAGTTTCATCTCTCAGGTATTTAACACAGTCAAATCCTTCTTTAAATGATCTTCAGTGCTCCAATCCCAACTAATAGGGGGTTCCTAAATTAAAAATACTGATTTACAATACCCCATATAAAAACTAATAGGCACTAATTGATCTAAACGTGCTGCAATGATTAAGTAATTTGTGAGACGTGCAGCTTGAACCATCTGAAGCCCAAGGAAGTGCAGTTTCAAGGATCAGAGAAAGGCCTCTTTTCAAGAGCAAAACTAAAAGTAGCATGGGCTCATAAAAATACCTTCAAGCCTAAGTCTCACAGTAGGTGACAATAAAATAGCTGTATGAAAAGACAGCTGCGAGGAACTTTTGTATGAAGTCTTAGCACGTCCTGGAAGACTTGGGGCTTCATGTCAGGCCCTCCTAGGGCTGGACATCACCAAGGAGCAGCAGGAGCCCTCCTCCCGTCCCTTTCCCCAAGGACCAGCGAGCGATGCTTCCCAAGCAGGAGCACAAGTTCCCCAGGGCAGCGACCCGGGGGAGGGAGAGGGCAACACGCTGCCCCAGCTGCGGGTCCCCGCGGGAGGAGCGGCCCGTCCCCGCGGCTCCGCACTGCAGCCGGAGGGCCCAGGGGGGCTGTTCCCAGCCCTGCTCCCCGCGGGGGACCCCGGCCCCGCCGCAGCCCCGAGGCCCCGGG
>VWZW01006276.1:51580-70739 GCA_013397115.1 Edolisoma coerulescens
CCGGGGGGGCGGAGGGAGATCGCGCAGGTTGCTGTGGCCGGGAAGAGTTGGAAGGGATTCCCCCCCCCCTCCACCCCCCTTTCTTTTTTCCTCCTCCTCCTCCTCCTCGTTGCACATCTGAGGGCGGCAGCGGGGCTGGCTCCCCCCTCCCGGAGGTCGCCTTTGTTTTCCCCGTGTCGCTTCTCCCGAGCAGCCGAGNCCCCCCGGGACCCCCATGGCACCGCCGCGATGTTCGTGTCCCGGCTCCTGGATTTCCAGAAGACGCGCTACGCCAGGTAAATCCGTCGGTGCGGCGGTCCCCGACCCCCCGGTGCTCGCGGAGCCCCCGGACAGCCCCAAGCCCTCCCCGGGCTCGGCTCCGCTGGGATGGAGCCCGAGAGGATCTTCCAAAGCTGCTGAGTGCCTCAAAGCACAGGGCAAGTGCGGGATGGGCTTTTGGCTACCTGCTTTTCTGCATCCCTAAAGAATTCTCAGCATCCTTGGGAGCCTTCGCTGCCTTTCGCTGGGTCTAACTTCACCGCTGCTCTCCCGCTGCCGGGGGAGCAGGGTCCTGCCTTCCCGAGGGAACAGACCCCAGCGCTGGCTCCGAGCCCCCCATGGAGGGACCAGTGTGGTCCAGGCTCCCGCTGCACCCGGGTGAAACCCCCTCGGGGTGGCTCTCCCAGCCCGGACCCGCAGGCTCAACAGGGTTCCCATGGGATGCACCGGTGGTGGAACCTTCTCTCCCTCCATGAAATCCCCAGGGAGGTTTTCCAGCAGCAGCCGGGACTTGTTTCAAAAGCTGAGGTGTAGCAGGAAACCTCACGGTGTTACCTGTGCAGGGGGAAACCGGAGGATTGCCGAGCACAGGGCAGAGGGCACTTGGCCACACGCGCTGCTGCGGGATCAGATGTGGCCTTTAGGAGGGAGCTGGCAGGTGACACGGGGACAACGTCTGCAGCCCTCTGCTCCCCGGGACGAGTCAGATGGCACCGGGTGCTGCACAGCCAGATGGGGACCAGGGGGCTGCTGGGGGTGCTCAGCTTTGCACCGAGGACATGCTTTGCTCCCAGCTCCCTGGGACTGTGGTGGGGAGGTTTTCCTGCCGCGGAGGGTCCCACGGGCTGGTGCAGCTCCTGGGGGTACTCAGCTCTTTGCTGCCTCTTCCGGACTCCCAGTGGTCCTATTAGGGGCAGATACCAGAGAAAAACTTGAGTGAAAAGAAGTGGTGACGGTGTTTCTTGCCTGCTCCAGGCAGGATGATCTCTGAGGGACGTTTGTCTGGGCTGGGTAAGGACAGGAGACCATCCTCCTAACCCCTCCAGCCATCAGCTCCTTTCCTTCCAGGTGTCCCATGGGGAAAATCCATGCTTGCATCTCCAAAACCTGCCTGAAATGTGGCCACTTGCTCAAAGACCGTTTTGATGCCATAGCTGCCTCCTGATAACCCTTGCCTGGGGGAGAGGCAGGAGGCACCCAGCAGGTCTGCACGGTGTGCCTGGTACAAAACCTTGTGAAAATGGAGAATTGAAGACGTCTTCCTCCCCCCCCACCCCCAGCTGGCATGCAAAGGATAGAGCTGGGGGAAATGGAGCTGAGCAAAGCTCTGTAGCCCCCAGAGCAGGAGGCAAGCCATACCTTTAGCCCATGGCGGGGGTGCAGAGGCTCTTTGGGAGCTGGGCAGCAGATCAGGGGCTGCTCCACTGACATCAGTCTCCCCCAGCAGAACCCATCTGCCAACCTGTTGCTTGATTTATCCTGAATCAGCGTGCTCCAGCCTTGTCGTGGTCAGTTCTGGAGACAACTTGTTAAATGGGGTGAGGCTTTACAGAGAGCCTTGCAGGGATGGTGCCCACGTGCAGGGCAGGGGCTGTGGGGAATGGGAAGGGTCAGATCCACAGGGAATCCTCCAGCTCTGACTGCATGCCAGGGCTGGATGGGGAGCAGCAGGAGATAGGGGCTCCCTTGGCTTTCACCCCAAGAAAGTCACCAGCACGTGATGCTAACCCAGGGCTTCCTGTATCATCGCAGAGATCCTCTTAGCCTAGTGCTTAAAAATAACAGTGGGATAATCCCTGTCCCCCATGCACACCAGCTCTGCTCTCCATGGAAATCCTCTGCTGGGCCATATCCCAAAAGAAACCCTAAAGCTGCTTCTTCCTTTTTGCCAGGGATGCTCTTTCAGCTGAGCTCTGAGGTGGGAATTAGGGCAAGCAGAAGCCAGGGGACTCGTGGTGGCACGTGTCCTTCAAGGCAGCAGAAGCATCTCAAGTCCTGTGTTCAGTTTTCACTACAGGAAAGATGTTGAGGTGCTGGAGCAGGTCCAGAGAAGGTTAATGGAGCACAAGTCTGATAAGGAGCAGCTGAAGGAGCCGTGGGGGGCTCAGCCTGGAGAAAAGGAGGCTCAGGGGGGACTTTCTCGCTGACCACAACTCCCTGACAGGAGGGGGCGGCCAGGTGGGGGTCAGGCTCTGCTCTCAGGATAAGACAAATTGGGCTCAAGCTGCACCAGAGGAAGTTTAGATTAAAAGGGTGGTCAGGCATTGGAACAGGCCACTCAGGGAAGTGGTTCAATCACCATCCCTGGAAGTTTTCAAAACCACACGTGGATGTGGCACCTGGGGACATGGTTTAGGGGTGAACACGGCAGTGCTGGGCTAATGGTTGGACTCGATCTTAACAATTCTGTCATTCCATCTTGCAACATCTTTTCAGAGAATGTGGCCTTGCTTATGGTGTTCCTTGAAAAACCAAAAAATATCAAAGTTTTCCTTGTGGTGGAAAAGCCTGGAACAGGCTTCATTTTTCATGGCGTTTTATCTAATTTTGAGCAAGGACCAAGAAAGGAGGAACTTGGCCATTGATACACCCACCAAAAGGAATAAGCAAAACACGGCGTGGTGATGAAAGACCTGTTGTGTGAGAACAAAGAGATGAGAAGCAGTGATCAATGTGGGAACGTTCTGTGAACTGCCAGGAGAAAACTTAGGGCTGGAGGGGCACCAGGCTGTCTCCAAATGCCTCCTGGCTGGGCTTTGGAGATGCAGCGTTAGAGCTGGGACAGAGGGGAAGAAAGCAAAGGCAGGGGCTGTCACCGAGGTGGGAACAGGGTGCAAGGCAGTGCCCTTTGAGCACGCCGTGGTTATAAATGAGGGACTCGGTGGTTTCTGCTCTGCTGTGGGGCCCAGGAGGCTCTTCCATCACTGACACCGTGGGGAAATGGAGTTTCAAAGCACAGTTGCTGCAAGGCTTTCCCTGTCACTCACAACCTGCACCCTGACAAGCAATATCCATCGCCTGCCCGACAGGCCAAGTTTAGCCACGACACCAGCACAGCACAAAGTGGGAGCAGATGTGATTCTTCCTGCTTTATCCAACCACCAGAAGGTTATCATCCCCCCACTCCCCCTCCCAGCCCACCAAAACGGTGCTGGGTCCCACCCAGACCAAGGGATCGGACCGAGCTGCATCTTTATCACTGGACTCATTGGTCAGGTTACACTGACCTGGTAACCAAACCCTCCTTGCACCTCACCCCCCAGCTTTGACCCCATTTTGGCCCAGTTTTAGCTCAAACATGGTCTGGTCCTTCCTGCCCATGTAGCTGCCATGGGGCTGAGTTATCTCCCTGTGGAGACACTGAATGCTTCCCAGACTTTGGCCGTCCAGAGCTGTAATTGGAAGGAAACCTGATTAATCAGGGAGCTGCTGTATCCAGCCAGCTTCAGCATCTCTGGAGCAGCAGTGGAGAGGGGTTTGCTGGGAGCTGCAGGGCACTGAATCATCCTCACAAACTGATAGCAGCTCCTTTGATTTGTCCGTGTAAAAGGCTCTAAATCTTACCGTGTTTGCTTGTCTTGCCCTGCGTGGAGCAACTCAAAGAGGAGCAGCCGGGAAAATCCACGTTAATGTCTCAGCCCAGGAGCAGGGGGCTCTGGGGGGGTCTCTGTAGGTGCATGGTCCAGGCGTGATGGAGGTCTGAACTCTACATGTGCTCAAACCCAAATCCTCTGAATTCGGGGAAAGGCAGCTGGGAACACCTTCCTTGTTTCTCCCTGCACCTGTAATTAGTGAGCAAGGAGACATTCATCAGCTACTCCAGCATCTCTGGCCAAGACAGGGAGAGCAGAACCAGCAGGAATAGGAGGAGCAGGAAATGTTGGGGTGCTCAGACTCCCAACAAAAGGAAAGCAATGCCAGGCTGACAGCCTGGACAGAGCAAGCACATGGGGAAGACCTGTTCTCCATTGCTTTGCCATGAAAACACGAGCAGCCCTCGCCTGCTCCCACACACTCCAAGATGCTTTCCAAGAGCTCTGCTTCCCCCACAGCCCGCTTGGGATGAAGCAGTGAGAAGGGAAATGCTTTCAGTGTTGATACCACAGCCCGAAGCTCCTCGAGAGGCAGGGGCTGCTCACCTTGCAAGGACCATCCCCATCAAGACCTGCCAGTCTGTCCCTAGCTGAGCAGACAGACCCCCTTGATGCAAAAGGCATTGCTCCAAGAGATGGGGATGTCCCCAAAATGCCTGGGAAAACCAGGATCAGCTGATGTTACCAACCAATTCCATGCTGGTTGCTCTGTGGGGCCAGGTTGATTCAGGTAACCTCTTAAGACAGCACCAGTAGAGTCATTTAATGTAGTTTTAGATGCTCAGGGTGCATAAATGGAGCCAGGTATTTGGAAGGCTACAAGCCCTTGGAGCATCATTTTTGATGGGATATGCCCTCAAACTGCCCCATTCCCTCCCCTGCAAGGGTTGGGGCACCCAGCAGGACAGGCTCAGGTGGGGACCACCATGCTGGAGATGTGCATAAGTGGGCAAGCCAAGCCCCACGCCTTGTGCTTTTGGGGGAAGGATGGTCTCTTGGCTGCCTGGGAAACACATGATCTTTCCCCTCCTTCAGCTGGTGTTGGATGTCAGCCTGATGTGATTCCTTGGCACGGTTTGCTGTGGCCAGCTTCACGAGGTAGCAGCCAGCACAACCCATGGGAAATTCAAGCCACTGCCCAGCACGGCGGGTCAGTGACTGTGAGAAATGGGGCTCTGCCAGGACGGGTCCCGGGCTCGCCTCCCCTCCTCCTCCCTTCCCACACCCCCAGCTCCACAGCGAGACAAAGCTATGCCAACCAACTACAACTCCCAAAGAAAGGAAGGGAAAAGAGCACAACTTATTCCAGTCCTTCGCTCCCGAGGGGTGCTGGGCTGCAGCTGCACGAGGAGGTTGGTTGAGTCCCCAGAGATGCTGCTGCCAGGGAATGGATGCTCAGGGCTGGATCTGAGCAACTCGGAGGAGACATCGCCAAACACAAATCAGGTCTCTCCAAGTGTGACTGAAACTCAACATTTTCATGCAGTGAAAATCCAGAGCCCAGTGGGCTCTCTGTGATAACACTGCAACCTCTCATGATAACATGATACCCCAGGTGTCATATTCCTGGTGGGTGAGTCAGATACCAGTGAGTTGAGCCAAGCAGGGCTGACCTTCAGGAGAATTTGGAGTCAACTCTGTGCTCCTGTTGGAGTTTACAGTCCAGGTTTGCTGCTGCAGAGGAAAGGAGTTTATGCAGAAAGAGATCATCAGGTCAGGGCAAGGAGTTGCCTCCTCTCTGTGGTGAGCAGCACTGGCTGGCACAGCAGCATTAGACACAGCCCTGCTCTCTGCTGTAAGTAATTCTAATGGAAATCTTACTGTCTGCATGCTTGGCTGGTGAAATACATGGTTTTCCTTCCGTGCCTTCGCTGTCCAGAGGCATTTGCTGAATAATTTACAGAAATGATTTGTACTTGAGCAGCATCCGGGAATCCCGAATGAGAGCCTGGCTGTGCCTCTCAGGCCATGCTGTGGGGAGATTTTATGAACCTGGGACACGGTCACCTGCCCATGTATTTCACAGTCACAGCCAGAGTTAGAGGCTGGGACAGCTCCAGCCCTCAAACTATCCAAATCTCCTGCCAGCAGGCGCAGGACCCAGTGGTCACGCTCACTCCTGCCCACCTTGGGCTGTTGCAGTTAAACAGGCAGAGCCAGCCCAGGATTTATCCCACTGACTTCTTGCTCAAGGCAAGGCAGCAAGGAACATGCACAATGACTTTCCAAACAAGAAATTAATGAATAATAGAGGATTTGCAGTTCTGCAAACAGTCCTTCCAACATTCACAAAACACCTGGGACATCAGAGTCATTTTGTGACTAATCAGCTGTTGTTGGATGTCTCATGAGTACCAAACGAAACAAGAAGTCCCAGCTCAGAAAGTAATTTGGGAAACACTCACCAATCCCATCTGTTGTGAATAAACAAACAGCTCTGCTGTGGTTGCAGGGTCATGAATTGCCTTGGAAGAGTTAGAGATACCATCCACATAGAGAGCTGGGGAGAAAAATAAATATCCCTGCCCACAGGATGGGAATATGGACAGTTAGGACCCTGCTGGGTATTGCTGCTGAGTTTCCACCACCAACCAAGCTCTGCTGGGTGTATAAGGGCTCTTGTGGGTGCAGAAATGGTCAATGCCCACATCCAGCCTGGCTTGGAGCCTCCCGTGCTTGTCCCTCCTAGGATGAGGAGCAGGAAAGGAATTGTGTATGCCCTTGGTATGTTCAGGGGAAGAGCAGCATATGCCCTCCTGCACCCTCTGAGGCAGCAGGATGTGTCAGGGGGTTGCCTCCTCTGTCCCTTCTCAGGGGACATCTGTGCCTGTGGCTCAGAGCCAGGTACAACACGGACCTGGCTGAGCACACGGTCCCTGGCTGGGAGCATCTCTAAGTCAGCAGCAGCACTCGCTCAGCATTTCTCAGGGCAGGCAGGTTGTGGAGTGCCAGGGGATGGTCCACAGCCAGCCCAGGGTGCTGCTACACGTCAGAGTGCTGGGAGAGAGCAAAACTGAGATGGGAGCAATGAGGTGATGGGTGAGGATTCGATCTGCTGCCTGTTTTGACTCACCTTGTGGAAGCAAGGCTTGCACCGGGGGAATCTGGGTGGGTTACTCTGGAAATCTGGTGATCCACAAATTTACCTATGGTAGAGAAAGGCAGGGAAATGCTGGTTTAGATAAAAAGCCTTCCATTTCGTGCTCCCTATCCAAGCTGCTGGCTCCTTGTGCTGGGAAGGGTGACGAAAGAAAACATTGAGATCTCCTGCTCCATCAGCCCTCCCGCCCCTCTCCCATGGGATGGGATGGGCTGCAGTCACAGGAGGGGCCCACGGACAGGCCTGTCCCAGCTGCCCCATCTCCCCTGGCCCCAGGAGCTGCCCCACAAGCTTCCAGCAGGCACAGCTCGGGTTTGCAAAGCCAGGAGCACCATATGTTTGTGTGGGGGCGTGCAGGCACTGAGGGATGGGCATGGAAGGGAGGTTTCAGCTCCCAGCGGGTGCCACGCAGCCGCGCACATGCCCACGTGGGTGGCTCTGCAGATGGCAGTGCCAGGCAGCCTCGGCGTTCCTGCTTCCCAGTGGCAAACGTTCCCATGTCAATGGGTAGGATGGAAAAGCAGCATTTCGCAAGTGCTCCTGGGCTGGATAGAGCTGTAAAGTCCGGGGGATCTCCTGGGCTCAAGGTGGGCCATGGGTGTTTCCTCGTGGTCCTGCTGCGTCTCCTGAAGCCTGTGATTGTGTCCCGTACACAAACAGCAAGCGGGCTCCACGCCAGCACACACAGCTCCCCAGGACTGAGCTAATTACGAACCACAGAGGAGCTCAAGGGATTGAAGCCTCTTACCAGGGATGCAGCTGGAGCATTACCAGACTCTGGATCAGAGGCAGAGCACTTGGCCAAGCCCCAGCTTACGGGGATGCCACCACAGCAGCTCCCACGTGAGCACGAGCCCCAGGACCAAGCCCTGACATCTGTGCTGGGTGTGCAGCCTCGGGGCTATCACAGCAAACCCAGGCCATGCACTGAAGAGTCAGAGGCCAGTCCGCCCTACAGGGACACATCTGCTCCATCACTGGCACCTCAGGCATCACAACACTTGTTCTACCAAGGGACAGCCCCAGCAGGACTTGCCACCACTGCTGGTTGACATCCAGCAAATCCTTCCTCAGGCCTTCCTCTCTGACCACCACCAGGATCTTCCTCTGTTACTTTAGAAGCAGCCGTAACATCCAGTCACAAGAGGAAGGAGAAATCTTCTCCTTTTGCAGCCAGATCCCAAGAGCTGCCCGCAGCAGGGAGCACAGCTTGGAAAAGCCCCAGCTCCTTCGGCAGGAGGGTGGATGCACAGCAAATCCATCTCCACAGGCTTTAGGCCAACTCCTGAGCAAGCCCAGCCCTTTTATAAGCCATTTGCAGGTGAAACCTGTAGACGTGAGCTGCTCTGGGGAGATTTGTATCACCTGGGATAACCTTGGACTTGCTGACTGCTCCTTTGTCCCCGTGGCACCCGGCCCACAGCGCACAGACACATGCACAGCCTGATTTATGGCAGGGCTGGGGAGGGCAGGTGTTGGACCAGCTCTTTCCAAGGGCAGGAACCCAGCTCACACCTCCCCATCCACATCTTAGTGGTGATTTTACACTCTCCTCACATTATCCACCCACTGGCTCGCCTAAAGGATGTCAAAATTATCATCCTCACTTGAAGAGGGGGGAAAGGGGAGTGAGAGAGACATGAAGAGATGTGGCAAAGGCCAACCAGGGAGTCGTGTCAAAGGCAGGGTTAAACCCCATCTGTCCCAAATTGCAGCCTGGCTTGGGTCTCCTTCAGGGCTGTTCTCTTCATGGGTGCAGGGGACAGATTTCCTGCAAAGTGTCCCATGGCTCTGCTTGTGTACATGCCTGTGTGGTGACCATGGGGTGACTGATGGAGGTTCTCTTGGTGCCCCCTCAGGAGAGCTCAGGTGGTCCCACGTGAGCCGTTCTGAGGAATAATTTAACTTAATCCCTTTCTTACCTTCTTCTTCCCATCCTGGCAAGGCAAGAGCCAGGCAGATCTGCATGATTTTTGAGGCTGGAATTCTGTTCTTGGATAAAAGTCTTTTAAAAACTCTGTAAAAACCCCTAAAGCTATAAAATAAAAAAAAACCCAACCCAACAGAGTGGGAGAAAGAGCAGGAGAAAGGAACAGGCCTGGGAAGCCAGCTCTGCACTTTGCCCCGGCGCCCAGGGACAAGGGGCTCTTTGTTTCCCTGGCCAGAGCCTGCTGTACTGGCCCTTTTCAGGCTCCCTCCCTGGGAAAGGGGCCAGGGGAAAGCAGGCACAAGCAGGGCAGGCAAAAACCCTGGGGCTGCTGTGAATAACCCCTGCTCAGACCCTCAGCAGCCCCCCCTCTTCACACAGCCAGTTGTAGGGAGTCTGCCAGCAACAACACCGGGAGGAAAAGGTGCCCGGGAACCCTTCGGTTCCCTGCTTCCCACACACCATCCCTGGAAATGAACGTGCTCGTGTTCCTGCTGGGCAGGACTCTTTGGATTTCTCTGTGTCTTTTGGACTTTGCTGTCCTGAAGCAGCTGCTGAACCGCTCTGGAGCACCCAGTGATGTGTGAACACCTGCCCGGGGCTTCCTGGCCCCAAGAACCACAAGTGCCCTCTCCAAGCGTATCCATCTGTCTGTCCAGGCTGGAGCTGTGGTGTGAGGCTGGTTCTGCACACCGGTGTGGCAGCTGTCTGCAGGCTGGGAATGCTGCAGGGCTCCCTGTGCCCTGCCCTGCACCCACGCCAGCGTGCACACGGATGATGTGAGCTGGTCCATAAAATCCCAGGAGAGTAAGGGAGGAAATGGCCTCTGCACCCCTGGGAAATAAGGTGCAAGGGACTTACCCTGCCCTGCCAGGAGACATGCAAACACCATTTCTACAGAGCATAGAGGACCACAGAAATGTGCCAAATTAGCCCCGAAATGCAACGCTGGCCCCAGGAGGGCCCTGCTGTACCCAGGCTGGCCCAGCACCGTGCAGCCAGGTGCCACATCCAGGATGCTCCATTTCCCACCATCCACAGGATGATGCTTACTAGAAAGCAGGGCAGGAAAACAAGAGCAATCTTTCCCAAGGTCCAAAAAAAAGGTTCCTCCTCAAGGCTACTGTCCCTCTGGTGAAAGGAGGTGCTTATGGTGTCCCACACCAGCACGGCTTTGGGCTCCAGGAACACGGATGCTCTTCAATCTCATTCCATGGGGCTGGCTTGGGTGGTCCTTCCTGGCCTCTCTATCCCTGTACCAGAGCTAGGGAGGACATTTGCAACCCAGGGACGCCTTCCCAAAGGGTCTGGGTGCCTCCCAGCCCTGGGGAGGGGGCTGTGGGATTGGCTCTGTGTTACTGCTCCGAACAGCACCCATCAGAGCGGAGACGGAGCAAGCAGGCTTTGTTAAAATCAATAAATTCAAGGAAAAGGCCTTGAACGTGTTTCCTCAGCAACTGTGACGTCATGTGGACGTCTGGCCTCCCCTCCTTTCCCCCCCCTCTTCTTATTATTAAAAGGGAAAATAAAAGGAAGCAGACAGTGAAGGGGAGCTGGGGACAGTCTCCTGGCAACGCTGGGGACAGTACCATCCTCCTGCCAGGGGGACATGGCCCCAGCACGGGCAGCCCTGCCAGGCCTCGTGGCTGGAGTGGTGGGATGGGGAGGGCATCCCTGGTGTCCCTGGGGTGTGGGTGACAGCACTCTGGGCACAGCCATGTCCCCAGGGATGCCCAGCTGCTTCCCAGCCCCGCTGAGCCCCGATTTACCCCGCACGAGTCCTCGGTGTGCAGAGCAGGGGGAGCTTGGCCCCTCCATCCCCCCTCTTAATTCCAGACATTTTTTGGTGATGAGGACCATGAATCTCTTCCCACAGCGCCAGGGTTTGGCAGGAGGCACGGCAGGGCAGGGGCTGGGGACGGGGTCCCTCTGTGGGTTGTCACTGTCACTTGCTGGGGGGCCCCTCACCCCAGTGTGGCCACACAATTCCCCCCACACCGAATCCTTGTCATTTGAGCTATTTAATCCATCCTGGCTCAGTTTTAACAGGCAGCAGGGAGTGGCTCAGGCAGTGGGGCCAAGCAGGCAGGAGATGGCAGAGGACTCCACACAGGCGTGGGTGGCTTGGGGACAGGGAGAGGGGACTTTTCCTGCCTTTCCAAGCATCCTGGATTGAGGCATCACCCTGTGCCCAGCAGCAAGGTCTTGCCAGCCCCTGAGCCCCTTTGCTGGGCGCAACTCAGCTGTGAAACGCCACAGATGGTGCTGGAGCTGGGGGCAAACAGGGTCACAAAGCAATCAGCCCAGGCCCTGCGGAGCAGCCCCGCCGGCGCCCGCTCGGCTCGGCCGTCCTGACCTGAGCCACCGCAGGAAAAGTCTTTAAAACCCTGATTCTCAGCACCAGGGAAGGAACCCTCTCCATTTTGCTGTTTCTCATTCCCTTTGCTGAGCCTCCACTGCTGTCTCCTGCCAGAAGAGGGTGGTGAAGGAGGCTTTGCTCCGACCCGTTATCACGGATGCACATTTGATTTGCTGTTACATACCCACAGTGGAGTGACACTGCTTTTTGTCGCTGTGTGTTGATCCAGCAGGGGAAATCGATTCATTCCTGTGAATGCCAAGAGCAAGCTGATGCCTCCTAAGACTAAGAGAAACAGAAATAAAGATGCAGGTTTCCAAGGGAGGGCAGCAGGCTTCCCCCCCCCCCCAGCAATCTGTGCTGGGATGCGCAGCCCTGGGGGCAGGGGGTTGATGCAGGTGGTACCCAGGACCCAAAGGCATCGCAGGGATACCCTTGTTGGGGCTGGGCACGCTGCTGAGACATGAGGGTGTCACCCCTGGATGGGCTGGGGACCCACAGGTCTGGCCACTACCCCATGTTCCCTCTTCATGGTTGGGCTCTTCCCACCTCTGCCCACAGCAAGAGGCAGAGCTGGCTCCTGCCTTCTGCTCTCCAAGCAACAGCAGTTCCCAGGAGCTGCTTCAGCCTGAGCCATGGCTGAGCAAGACCTGGGGACCTGGCACTTGGGGACAGCCAGATGGACACGCTGTGCTCTCGGGTCACTTCTGCAGGGCAGCTGGAGCAACGCTAAGCCATGGTGGGGCTGCAGGCTGGGGGTGGCCCTGTACAGACCCCTCCAGCAGGGTTTTGCTCCATCCCTGTCCCCTGAGTGTGTTTCTGTCCCTGCTTCTCACTGCAGGTTCATGAATCACCGTGTCCCGTCCAACTGCAGGTACCAGCCCACGGAGTATGAGCACGCGGCCAACTGTGCCACCCACGCTGTGAGTCCCTGTCCCTGGGGGAGGGAGGACGGTGCTCTTCTCTCTGGGGATCCACTGAGAAACCTCAAAGGACACCTAAAAATGTCTGTGTTCAGCCCTGGAGCAGCCACTGAGAGTCTGAGGGCTGTGATGAGGCAGATGTGCCCCATCTGCTCCTGGGGACTGGGATGCTCTCCCTCCTCCTGCCCTGGGAAGCTGATGTGCATCCCCCTTGCTCTCACCCACTGTGGCCCCATGTCCCTGGGGAAGCTGGCTGTGGCTTGGTGGGGCAGGAGCTCCCTGAAAATGGATTGTTTCACAGCAGGAACTGTGACAGGTGCCCACGGGGCTCCCTGTGCAGCAGTGGGAGGGACCTCTCCCCCCATCAGGGTTTCTTTTGGGAGCTGACAGTTCCCACTCTGAGTCCTGGGAGATGACTCAGAGGCATCCATCCTCCTTGTGCCTTCCTCCTCCTCCCTACCTTTTGGACAAACTATTTTGGAGCTGCACCACGCGGGGAGGGACCCTTCCTGCCCCTTATGGGTGGGAGCTTTGACCAGAAGCTAAAGAAACACCTAAAAGGAAAAGTGGAGACTCTATTGGAGCTGCTCAATGGAAATGCAGAGAGTCAACAGCAGGTTTGCTTCCCCTTCCAGTTCTGGATCCTGCCCAGCATCCTCGGCAGCTCCATCCTCTACATCCTCTCTGATGACCAGTGGGAAACCATCTCAGCCTGGATCTATGGCTTTGGCTTGTCCAGCCTCTTCATTGTCTCCACCATCTTCCACACCATCTCCTGGAAGAAGAGGCATCTCAGGTATCATCCCTGCTTGCTCAGGGCTTGGGAAGGGGGAGAGGGTCCAGATGCCCCCAGTGCTGTGACCCATCTGTCCGTCCTGCAGGACTGTGGAGCACTGCCTGCACATGTTTGACAGGATGGTGATCTACTTCTTCATCGCCGCGTCCTACGCTCCCTGGTGAGTTTGCTGCGTTCACCTGGCCCCACTGAAGGGGAAAAGAACCAGCCTGGTTCCAGTAAATCGGGTTTCCCTCTCTGGCTTTGCCTCTTCTCCAGGCTGTACCTTACCCCTTTCCACAAAACCTTCACATCCTATAGATTTCAACCTCTTGAAGTTGAAGTTACAACTTGGGAAGACCCTTCGGTGGGACAGCCATGGGGGTGAGGGGGTGAGCCCAGTCCCGGGTGCTGCCTTAGACCCGCCTCACCACAGACCTGGGTCTTGCAGGTTGAACCTGAGGGAGTTGGGTCCCTGGGCCTCCCACATGCGCTGGATCATCTGGATCATGGCATCCATCGGGACCGTCTACGTTTTCTTCTTCCATGAGCGGTGAGTGCCTGCACCCGGCCCCGAGCTTGTGGGTGTGTGGGACCCGGGACGTGGAGCAGGGACGTGCTGCCATGAGTTGCTTCCTCCACGTGGTGGCACCAAATAAAAAGCCAAAGGCCCCAGACGTCTCCCCGAAGTCCCAAGTGCCTGGTCCCAAGCCAGTCCACACATGAGGACAAGGGACCTGCTGTGATGGCACTGCCACCCCTTTCCCTGCAGCACGGCTGTGGAAATTACAAGCCTAAAACTCAACCTCCCTCTGCCCCTGCTCCAAGCTGCCTCTCTCTGTCGCAGGTACAAGCTGGTGGAGCTGGTGTGCTACGTTATCATGGGCTTCTTCCCCGCCTTGGTCATCCTCTCCATGGTAAGCCCCTGCTGGGAAGCACTTGGGCTCACCGTGAGGGACAAATTCCAGAAGGGATTTGAAAACCTGGAGCAGTTTGTCTCCAGTGGGTTGGTGCAGTCTCCGGGCTGTCTGATGGATAAAGCCATCCCCGATATGATGTGGCTCAGCTTGGTTTTGCAGGTGCTTTGGGTGCCCAGCAGGCACCACGTGCATCTCCCCGCCTGGGCTCTGTTGTGTTGAAATTATAGGATCACAGAACCATAGAATAGTCTGGTTTGGAAGGGACCTTAAGGATCATCTAGCTCCAGTTCTCCCAGGGCTGCTGGCTCCCTGCTGTCTTGCTGGAGAGGAGGGGGTAGCAGAAGGCAGAGAAGTCCAGAGCTGCAGCTGGACAGCACTTCTGGTCTCAAGGGGTGGTGGGGAGAGGGCAGACGCCCCTTGGCCTCACTGAGCCCGTCCTGCTCCCAGCCCAACAGGGACGGCCTCCCGGAGCTGGTGGCCGGTGGGTTCTTCTACTGCCTGGGCATGGTGTTCTTCAAAAGCGACGGCCGCATCCCCTTCGCCCACGCCATCTGGCACCTCTTCGTGGCCATCGGAGCTGGCATCCACTACTATGCCATCTGGAGGTACCTCTACCGGCCCGCAGCGCTGGACACCAAAACGTCCCGGTAGAAGCCTTAAAGACTCTGTTTGTGCCACCTGGCACGTGGGGACACAGAGGGCAGTGGGGACACGGCCTGCACCGTGGGCTTGCCCCAAAGCACCCCCTGGCCCCATGGACAGCAGCCATTGGTGCCCTTCCTGCACAGACAGGAGAGCCCAGAGGTTGATTTTAAATATTTTTCTTTTTTTAACCTTGGGAACTGTTTTTTTTTTTTTTTTAGGCAAAGGTTTCAGAACACAGGGACTGACTGGGCTGTGGGTGATAGGGGAGTGACCACTCGCTGGGATCTTCACTCACTCACCTGGTCTTGAGCATCCCACGGGACTGGGAACCTTGGCCCCACATGCCTCTGGCTATGACACCCTGGGTTTGGCTACTGGAGTCCTTAGTGTGTGCCACCGAGGGGACTGGAGGAGTCAGGATGAGGGGAGAGACCCAGTGGTGGAAAGGGACATGGTGACACCCCTGCACCACCCGGACTCAGCTCCTAAATGGTCCTAAGTCACATCAGCATTAACCGCTCCATCCCAAGTCCTTGAGGGGATGGTCCACACTCAACAAGCCTTACAGGAGATTGAAACTTGAATCTCTTCCAGGGTGTCCCAGTCCCTGAGCACTGGGAAACCCTTTCTCTAAGCCAATATTAAGTGCACAGCTCAGTACATCCCCCCTAGATGGACCCTGGGATCCCATACGGACATTTTCTCCCTGGAGCGCTTGGTTTTCCTCTCCAGCCTCGGTGCCAGTGGCAGCCTGAAGCACAGCCCTGCTCCCAGGCTCGGCTGCACGTGTGCCTTCAGCAGGGAGCAGAGCTGGGATCCAGCTCCTGGCATCTCCCTGACTGGGGTCAGCCCATCCACTTCAGGGGATTCCCTTTCTCCTCGAGGGAGGGAAGTGAACCTCCTTGGACTGGGATCACGGAGCCTTCTCTGCTCCCATTTTGCTGATGAGCCTATTGCTCATCAGATTTAATTCCACTTTTGGAAAGATTTCTGGCATTCCCAGGATTGCTGCAGGGCAGGAATGCATCCACATGATGCTTGGAGGTGAGCTGTGACAGAGAGATCCCAGTGATGCTCAGTTTTTAAATGCCTGACCACGGCCACACAGTGCTAACACAGGATAATGAGACATGGAACATCCATCCAGCTGTTGGGAGCAGCAGAATGGGAAAACCACACCTGGTCCTGCTCCCCAAACACCCTGGCAGAGCTGCTGGAGCCAGGAGGGTGTGGTGTGTGCTGAGCTGTGCCTGCACCTTCCCTGTCAGCCCCCGAAGGCATTGATTGCCCATCACCTCTTTTTGGCCTTTGATTAATCACCGATGCAGCCTCTGGCAGGACGTGGCAAGCGAAGGAGATTTACGGCCACCATCCCACACCTCCCATTCCTCCAGCAGCGTTCCAGGGAGCCGAGCTCCTGGCTCTGCCCCACCTCCTGCAGAGCTTAGGGCCCCCCAGCCTGTGGCACCCCGGGAATGGCTCTCCAGGGCTGTGCCATTTTGCAGCAAATGACCAAAGAGGAAGCATCTGGACACTCACCCCCTCCTGACGTGGTGGCTCTGGTCGCCAGGCTGGCAAAAAAGTGGGTTTTCACTTCCATAGGCAGAAGGTTCCTGTAAAAGGCTCTGAGAGCTGTACCTGGCACCCCAGCCTGGCATGGGGCTGCTGGGGGTCCGTGCCCAGGGCTCCCCAAAGCAGCCTTTGGGCTGGGACTGCCCTTGGGGTGATGGGTGGTGTTAGGGACGGGGGTGAACGAGCTGGTGTGAGCCCAGACTGTGCTGCTGCCTCTGCCCAGCCCTGGCCCTGTCACCTGCTGCAGATGGAGGGCTGGAGAAGGATGAGCTGTGAGTAACCAGCAGCTGATGGAGCATACCTGGGGTTGGAATAGCAGGATACAGAGGTCCCAGAATGGGAGATGCCATATTTTCTGTCTGGCAAATCATTACCCTTCTCTGTGCCTCAGTTTCCCCGTCTGTAAAATGGGGGTGAACACACTGACCTACCTCACAGGGCTCGTGTGAGGACCCCGTGAAGCACTTGGAGGGCAGCCAGTGCTTCACAAACCCCTGCTTCAGTTTTCACTGTCTGGGGGAGCGGGTTCCCAGAGCCACCGTGGGGCTCAGTGTGCCTGGCTCTCCTTCCCCTCTGTCACTAAATCCCACGGGGAGCCACCCTGGGGTCAGACCATGCAAACAGCAGTCCCAGCCACAGGCAAGTGTCCCCTGGCAGGGGCTGAGGATGCCCAGGGACCACCACCGTGTTTTGTCCGTAGGCTTCGTCCCAAGGGATTTATCTCGGAAACTGTTTTGCCATTCGGTCTTTTGGCCCTAAATCTGTCCCGAGAGCTCCTGAGGCACAGGGAGGAGCCAGAAGGACCTTTCTGAAGCTGTTTCATCTCAGTCTCCTGCTGAAAATCCAGGGCAGGACAGATGCCCGGGCAGGAGTGGATGGCCGGGCGCTGTTGGGAACATCGCCACCCTGCCTTCAGCCCGGATTTGCTGAGTGGGCTTCTCTGTAATTGAGAGGCTCCCCCTCTTCTCTTGCTCCTAAATCCTCCCCTTGCAAAGCAGGATGGGGGACACAGAGCGAGTTATCGGATTGTCCTCCTATTTTATACTAATTTTAAATGACTCGTAACATTCAGGATGTTTGTGGAGGAGGGCTCAAGGGATCTTTTTAGCATCTCATGTTTTTCACCATCCATCCTTGTGCGATCAGTATTTTATATTTAACACGGTATTGGGTCAAATACAAACAAATGTAAGGAAGATAATGCTAGTGGATATTGTTTCCTGTGGAGTAGGATCGAAATAAAAACTCAAGATACCTCACTCTTGCCTGCTTGTTAAATCAAAATTACTTCCCCTGCAGCATCTGGAAATAAACCTATTTTCTTTCTGACTCATCCTACACGGCACTGGTCCCTGGTGAGGAGAGGAGCCACTCAACCAACTGCAGGGTGCTGGGATGCTGAGCAGTGACTCACCTTGATGCAGGCATGGCACTGCCAGCTGCTGAACAAATAAAGAAATAAATAAATGAGTTGGCTGACAGTGCCCCTGTGGCCAGAGGTGCTGGCTGAAAGGCTCGTCAGCATCTCACCACGGTGGCTTCAGCGCAGAGCCCTCCACGCCTGCTCCAGCCCTGCCATTTCCCCTCCTCCATGGCTGAGTCAGAAGCCGAGGTGTGGAGCCCCAGGGCTGGCGCTGCAGGAGGATGAAGGATGCCAGAGCCACGGAGGAGCAGAAAACCTGGGGCAGACTGGGCAGAGGGTAAGCACAGCTCGCTGCTGACCCCACAGGGGAACCCCACCATCACCCAGCAGCTCCCACCAGCCTCTCCCGTGGGCACTGGCTCCTCTTGGAGGGGGAGAATTTGCCCCCGTGCTGGAGCTGCCTGGCCTGGGCTCTGCACATCCATTGTCTGCCCCCTCTGCCATAATTGCACAGGGCTGAATTTCCCCCAGGTTGCCGTGCTCAGCGGCTTTCCCAGAAAGCCAGGGAGGCTTCCCTGCTTCCAGGGGCAGCTGAACTCACCCTGAAACCTGACCCACAACTTCCACCTCGCCCGTCATTTCTTTGCTGCTGGCGATTGGGCTGGACTGGGAGGCCTCCTGACTTTGCTTTGCTTTGGTGCTGTCATTCCCAGAGGGTGTCTGGGTGGCAGAATCACCTTCCCACCCAGAGCACCCCGGACATGGAAACACCCCTTTACGGAAAGGAGACGCTTTCACCACGGGAAGCAGAGCATCAGTGACCATCTCAACTTGAACAAGTGCCCAGTGCAGTCACGATCCATCCCTTACTCCTTCCAGGCACCAGCCTGCTTGTGGCCTCAGCAGTCTCCAGGTCAGCTCTGGAGCGGGTTTGATAAAACCTGTTCAGCCAAAGCCAGCCTGTGCAGCTGAGGCACCACTGCCTGCACAGCCCTGCCTGGCTCGCTTCTGGCATTTTCATAGAATCCTAGAAAGGCTCAGGTTGGAAGGAACCTCAAAGCTCATCTTGTTCCAACCCCCTGCCATGGGCAAGGACACCTTCCACTACACCAAGTTGATCAAAGCCACTTCCAACCCGGCCTGGAACACTTCCAGGGATGAGGCAGCCACAACTCCTCTGGGCAACCTGTGCCAGGGCCTCACCACCCTCACAGGCAAGAATTTATTCCCAATATCCCATCTAACCTTGCCCTTCACCAGCAGGAATCCATTTCCCCTTGTCCTATCACTCCATGCCCAAAGTCCCTCTCCAGCTCTCTTGGAGCTCCTTTAGGCCCTGGAAGGGGCTCTAAGATCTCCCCATAGCCTTCTCCATCCTGATCACCTCTAGCTCTCCTAGCCTGGCTCCATAGGAGAGGTCCTCCAACCCTCGGAGCACCTCGGCAGCCTCACTCCCACAGCTCCACGTCTTTCTGAGCCGAAGACCCCAGCGCTGCACGCAGCGGCCCAGGTGGGGTCTCAGAGCGGGGGGCAGAGTGGGGCAAAAGCCCCTTCCCACATCCCGACCCTTCCGTCCCCGGCGCGGTCCCTGCGGGGCGGTGCCGGTGGCGGCCGCGGGGAGGCGCCGGTGCCGCTGTCGCTCCGCCCCGGCGGGACGGGACCGGCCCGAGGTCCCCGCGCAGCCCCGGCGGCTCCGGGCGCTGCCGCCGCCGGGGTCGCGCCGA
>VWZW01006276.1:70828-83713 GCA_013397115.1 Edolisoma coerulescens
GAAGCGGAGGCGGGAGCAGCGCGGCGGTCGGGGCTTGTCCGGTTGCCGTGGGAGACCCGCGCTGCCCGCGGAGCCGCAGCGGGCACGGCCGGCGGGAGGGCTGTGCCGGGAACCGCAGCGCCCGGGCTCCCTGTCCCGTGGCCGGGCACACGGGGAGCCTTCCCCACCTTGCCTGGCCCTGGGGGTCCGTGTTGCACGGCACATCCCTTGGGATCCTTCTCTCCATCGCATGCCGCGTGGAATCCTCCCCCTTCCATACCCCCTTGGGCTCCTTCTCCCCATTGAACGCTCCTTGGAATCCTTGTCCCCGTTCCATACCCCTTAGGATCCGTCTCCCCGCTGCACGCTCCTTGGGATCCTTCGCCCACTCGCATGTCCCTTGGGCTTCTTCTCCCCCTTGCACACTCCCTGGGCTCCCTGTTCCCATTCCATACCCCTTGGGATCCTTCTCCCCGTTGCATGCCCCTTGGGATCCTTGTCCGCTTGCACATCCCTTGGGATCCCACTGCTATCCCACACCCGCCATTTCACCTGTATTCAGCTGCTTGCGACTGTGGTGGCATCCCAGGCCGTGGCAGGGAGGTGCTGAGATGATCTGTGTCCCTGTGAGGCTGGAGCAGTTTCCTGCTGAGTTGTAACTTTAGCAGAGGAAACTCAGGGGAGTTTGCTACTTGCTTGGGAAGTGCTTATTTTCAGCTCTCTCCAGGACCAGTTAATTATCGCTGGAAAAAAAAAAAAATTATTGCTAAGATTATAATTAGGCAGCCTACGGAGGCTCTGGAGCTCGGGAGGCAGCAGAAAGCAAATGCTCTTTGTGCAGTGTTTCTGGGGTGTGTGTGTGAATAGAGCTGCCCGGGCAGAGGGCTGGCATTTGCCCTGGTGCATTACCGCAGAGCTGGTGCACGTTGGCGGCTCAAAAAAGACCCTGCAAAATAATTACAGGGGGAAAAAAATCAACAAGAAAAGAAAACCTGCTGAAAGGACTCCTGCTGTCCTTGTGGAGTCAGGTCCCAAACTGTTACAATGTCTGTGGAGTGATAGCTGCCTTTGGGACAAGCTGTTCGTGTTTGCGGGACCGGGACTGCCCTTCCATCCCGGCTGAACAGTCCCGGGGCCGCGGGCTCCGGGCTGCTGCAGGGTGCCTGCTGCTAAGAATAACATGGTAAGGAGTTTACCCGCCCTGATCCGGCTAAAGACAGCACCGAGGCAGCCATGGACATCATCAGCCTCCGATCTGCCCCTAGATTAGATGGATAAAACTCACACAAGGAAAGGCCGGGCTCTGGAGCGGAGACTTGATCCCGAAAGGGAGGGAGCGGGGGCTCCGGCTCAGAGCGGAGGGGTTTGGGTTTTGCCCCGGCAGCCCGGGCTGTGGGGACGGGATCTGCAGAGGGGCAGGAGCTGGAGCAGAGGGGCAGGGTTTGGAGCAGAGGGGCACGGTTTGGAGCAGAGGGGCAGGATCTGGAGCCCGGGAGCGCACGTCAAAGCCGCCGCGTCCAGGGCGTTCTCATTTCCTTTGCTCTCCGAGTTCTAATTTGTTCCACATTGCAGTGCCGGGGCGGCCTCTCCCTCCACTCGCAGCATCCAGGCTGCGGTCGCTGCCGGTAGTCCGAGGCTGCCACTCCAGCGGTTTCCATCCAAAAAAAAAAAAAAAAGAAAGGAGGAAAAAAGAAAGAAAGAAAAAAAAAAGACAAATTTTTCAAACACAGATCTGAGGAAACAGCTTTTCTGCTTCCTGTCCTGGGATGGTTATGGCTGAAATCTCACCACCCATCCGTGCGCCGGGATGAGCCCCGGGGAAATTCCAGATGATTAAGAAGTGTTTGAATAGTGTTGTTGCTCTTCCCAAAGGGGAATGACCTGGTAGCTACAGGTTGATTGGCTTGATAGCATCCCCCCAGGGAGAAACCTGGCTCGGGCTTGAACTGATTAAAGACTTCAGCACCAGGAATAAATTCCTGCCATCCAACGTGGCTATATGGAAAATAACTCCTGGCAAGTAGAAATTATTTCAGTCTCCAACATGAGAGGTGACTCTCTGGCTGTAATACACTCCTGAGAAGCTTTTGAGTTATGGGGGGTGATATTCTTGTAAAAATCTGCACTTTCCAGTATTAAAAAAGTCAATCCAGTCCAGTATTTAGAGCTGACATTACACAGTGTCAAGAAAGCCAGTATTAAATAAACGTGATCCATTTCCAAGGCAGTTATCAGGGAGATTATCACTGCTGGACACTGCTAGCTGGTAACATGCACTTGGTGTTTTTATCACTAATCTGGAAGAAAGGAGATGGAAATGATTTCTGGAAAAACCTGGATATGACCCAGAGCAGCTGAGTGTTAACGGTTTGTACAAATCCGGAGGTAAACTGGATGAGCGAAAGGCATCCTAACTGGAGCAGAATGGAACATGGAAATCTTTTACACCCAAAAATAATAGCTGTGGCTGTACGTGGTTTCCTGTCCCTAATCTGGATGGTAAATTTTCAGCTGGAGCTGCTTGCAGATGCTGGGAGAGGCAGCACAGGGGTTCACCAGGGAGCAGTTCGGGGGGTGGCTGCCTGTCTGTCCCCACTTCTGTTCTGGAAAAACAATAGCAGGAAAAAAAAATAGCAGTTATTTACATTTCTGGTCAGAACCAAATTTGGGCTTATGGCACCCAATCCAATCTTTCCTTCTCAGCAGAGGAGACATGGAGTCCAAGGGGAAAGGACCAAGGGGCTGCAGAAAGGGTCTTACAGCTGGAGAGGAGAGGCCATCCAGTTAGTCCACTCATAAATCAAATCAAAGAGGAAAGAGGAGGGCTTGGCAAAAGCATCTAAAATACTCTCATAGAGGAGAAAATACGTGGTAGCCAAAAGCTTGTTAATTGAGCAGAGAAAAGATGGCAAGAATCAATATCTGGCAGCTGAGGGCAGACACGTTGGAAATAAGGCATAAATATTTTACCAGGAGGAGCGATTAATCACCAGAAGAAATGTGGAGCAGCAGAGGTGGGGCCAGCACCTCTTTGCCTTTCACATCACAACCTGCAGAGTTTCTCCCACAGCCCCGGGGCTGGGCCAGCAAGAGGCACTGGATCGAACCATACCGAGGCCCTGATTAGGTGATTTAATTAGAGGATGATGCATTTATCTTTAATCACGGTGGAGCCATGGAAAAGAGTAGTTCTTGTGCCCTGATGGCTCTTTCTGAGGAACACCCGTGAAACCCCTGGAGGCACTTGGCAGGTGCTTCTTTCAGCTTTGTCTCTTGGTGACCAGTGGTTGTGTTCTCGCAGATCTGAGGTGGGAAGGCGAGGGGACAGTGCTTGGTGGCTCTTCTTGATGTCCATCAAAACAGGCTGAGATTCAGGAAAACAAATCTCCGTGAGCATCCCAGCGTGCTGTGGCTGCTGGGGGAAAGAGCTGGTCCAGGGCTTGCTGTCTACCCATGGGTCAGAGGGTCCCCAGCCTGGCATCCTTGGGGACACGTGTGCTAGGGAGAAGGAGATAAAGGTCACAGGGCTGTTGCTGGTTCCATCTCCTCCCTTTCTCCTCTCCTTTCCTTTCCTCCTGCTGTTCTCTCCCAGTGTCCCATGCAATGGGGTAGGTGCTGTTGGTTATAGAGGGTATAGATGTGGCTCTGTAGCCCACATGCAAACACGAGGCACATCAGGAGCGTGTTGCAGAACCTCTGAGCCTTCCAAACCCACCACACTGCCAGCAGCCGATGTCCGTGAGCAGCCCAGGACCTCTCCTCCTCTTCCTCTCGCAGAAACAGGACCGACGCCTGCCCAGGATGATGCACAACGAAGGGCAAAGATTGTTTTGAGAAGGAGGATGAATGGAAGGAAAAAAGGCACGTGAGAAGGATGGCAAGGTAGGGAGAGGCTTTTCCCAAACGCTGGGTGGAGGCACTGGGAAGGAGCTGCTCACCCGTTACGGGAGCAGGAGAACCTCGGGCCCGCAGGAAAGTCCCCGGCGGTTGCAGAATCAGTTGTGGTGATGGAAAGACACGTGGTGGCCACATGAATACCGAGGGCATTTGTCACAGCTCTGCAGAGCTCAGACAGATGGAATTGGCTGTGGAAAATTGCTGGTTTTGGTGTGGTCAGGCACTGGCTGTGAAGAGGTGAAGGATCCCTGACAGGTCTCGCTGGGAGGCAATCCCGGGCTTTTGACTAATTCCTGCGTAGCCATTAGAGAGACAATGCCACTGAATGCTGGAGAAAGGGACTCTTGGGAAAGTCTGGATCATGCTCCAGAGCTGCAGGCTCGTGTCCTTTCCTTCCAGGGAGCTGGCCTGCAGTGAGAAAGGAGCTCACCTGGGCTGGGGATGTCCAGGAGCACGTGTCCCACTGACCTGCAGAGAGGTGTGCCCAGCAGCTGGCACTCCTGCTGGCTTGTCCCCGGGCAGCTGGCTCCAGCTGGAGCATCCCCGCTCCCACAGCGGGACTGCACGTACCAGAGATCTCCTCCTGGGGGGAGATGCCGGTGCCCGGCGTGCCTGAGCGCACGGATGTGGGAGGAGCCCGTTTCGTTATCATCTTATCCCGGCCATTCCAGTCCTCAGCGGGATTAAGACCGGGCGTGTTCCGCTGTCTTTGGGAGAAAGCTGCGATTTCTCAGGTCACCTGCCTGGTGAAATCATGCCAGTGCTGCTCCAGATGCTGAAAATTGGGGTGACCAGGCTGGAAGCTCCTCCTGATCCAGGCTTCCTATTTTTTCCCGGTGAAACGTCTTTGCCCCTGAACTCTGTAGGAGCTGCATTTGATAGAAAGAGCAGAAAAAATAGCTGAGCTATAAATAACACATTCAAAACCAGGCAGGGACCTGCAAGAAGCAAGGATGGTGTCTCTGTGATGCGGGCTTGGAGGAATGATTTTGCCACCCGCAGATGGTAAAAGGTTTCCCTTTGTGCTGGGGGTGGTTCAGGGTGGAGGAGATTAAATCCATGAAACCAGTGATTTGATGACAAAGTTTTGTCTTTTGCATCCTTGATGACAAGGTCCTGTAGGGACTCTGGGGCAGTTTTCCTTCTGGCCAATGTTAATGAGGGCTGGCAGGGCCGTGCTCACGGCCTGGGGCAGCTGTTCCTGAGCCTGACTGTCTGCCAGTGCCCTGACCTGCTCCCCAGGTCGGGGCTGCCGCGGCACTCCCGGGAGATGTCACACCGCAGACATCAAGGGATGTCCCCAGGGATGTCCCCAGCGGGAGCAGCAGCTCTGGGCTCAGCTGGAGGAGGAGCAGCAGGGAGCCAGAGCCCCAACCCCCATCCCTGCCTCAGTTTCCCCACTTGCAAGGTGGGAGCAGGAGCAGCCTTACCTGAACCCGGTGAGTTGGGGTGAAGTTCTGGGGCACTATAAAACACGAGGTCCTCAGCCCTGCTGTCCTGTGCCAGGACTCCCGCCCTTCAGCACACCAGGAGTCAGTTTTGGAGCCAGCAGGTTGGAAAGAAGGACAAACCCCATCATCTTCATAGTCCTGGTGGGGTTGGAAGAGGGGAAAGGGGTGACTTGGGGTGCAGCAGCACCGCAGGATTACACAGCTCCCAGCCACATCCTTAGCACTTGGTGCCTCAGTTTCCCCATCTCCAGCATCCCATGGGCCTCTGGTTGCGGGATGAGGGGATGCACATCCTGCAGCAACCCTCCCTGCACGGCTGGGAGGTGGTTTCTGGGTTAGAAGGTGACCTCTTCCATTAGCAGCAGGGACACTCTTTTCTCCTGAATTGGATGGTGGTTTGGAGGCTTTCCAGGGCCGACATCATTCTGCCTGAGAGCGCTGAGTTCGCTCCGGAGGCGCGGCTGTGCCTGAGCGAGGCGGGGCTGCAGCTGTGGGAAGCTGCTGGTGCCCCGGGTGTCCAGGCACAGCTGGATCACCCCAACTGCTTCTGATACCCCAACTGTGCTCTGATAGCTGTGGATGGGACATTTTGGGGGTCCTCTCTGTGTGCGTGTAGTCTCTGCATGTTATAAATCTGGAGGTGAGGAAGTTGCCAGTCCTGTCCAAATCAGGAATGCTCAGATTGTCTTTCCAGGCCTCCCGTGCAGCTGTGGGTTATCAGCACCAGGTGCTGCTGCAGCCGGGATGGGATTTCAAAGCCGCCCCCGGATGGTGACAGTGACATCGAGCAGGAGTGCTACCCACCTAAATCCAGAAGCGATTGGTGGCTCCCAGTCCACTCCAGGGGATTGAGGAGCACTGGGAGCTGCCACACGGCCTTGGCCACATCTCCTCCAGTCGTTGCCCACTCGGGGCTGCCCTGAGCAGCCCTGCCCCGGGCTAACGTGACAAGGGCAGCCTTGTCAGCGATGCCACCCTCTGCCTGAACGTCCTCCACAAACAAGCAACAGCCAAGAGATTTGCTGGAGTCAGGACATTTTTAGAAAGGCTAATTAAAGCCCATTTTCACCCTGTGCCTCTTGCTGAGCAAAAGCATTCAGCAGTGACCTCAGAGTGAGTGAATTTGCACTTGAGCTTTCCGTTTCACCTCTAAAAAATGGGATTGCTCCATAAACTCGTTAGTGAAAGTAACTCCTGGTGCCTTGGCTCCTGACCAGGATGGGCCCCGCCAAGTCCCGCTGGGCTCTGCTCTCCTCCCACTGCATTTTGCCCGGGTAAGAGGGACCTCTTAGAACACATGATGGAGAAATATGGGGCCACTCCAGGCTCTGTTTCCAGGGACAAATCCATCTAGAGGTAACTGTGCTGAAGCCAAGGAGTTTGGTTGAGCTTTTCCACTGGTGCTTTGGGTTACACGAGGAAAATGGCCCTCCCTTGATCTGTCACCTTGGAGGTGACAGTGGCTCCTCCGTGGCCACCTGCTCGCTCTCCCCTGCTGCACATCTGGCCTCAAAACCGCTCACCTTCTCTTTTTTGCTCTTCCCTGCCCAGCTGTGCTTCATGACGACCTCACGGACGATGTTTTATGGGCCCTCCTCCACCATGGCTCCGCCGTCCAAGAACCGGCTGAAGCGCCAGAGCCGGCTCTTCTCCCAGGTCTTGTACCGCACCCTGAGCTACAAGGACCGCAGCTCGGCCTCCGCCGCCCCGGCGGCCACCGAGGACGACCCGGCCGAGCTCTCCACCCAGCTCTCGGCCCCTGGCATCCTGAAAATCTTCGGGGGCAACATCTGCGCGGGCACCAACTACAAGAGCGTGCTGGTGACGGGCAGCTCTGGCGCGCGGGAGCTGGTGAAGGAGGCCCTGGAGCGCTACGGGCTGAGCCAGCTCAGCGCCGGGCAGTACGCGCTCTGCGACGTCATCGGCCGCTTCCAGGGCCCCGAGAAGCAGTGGCAGACTGAGGGGCTGAGGGTCCTGGGCGACCACGAGAAGCCGCTGCTCATCCAGGACCTCTGGAAGCCCCGGGAGGGCTTCTCCCGCCGGCTGGAGCTGCGCAGGAGGGCGGAGGTGGAGGAGATGGCGGCCAAGGACGTGGACACCACCACTGCAGGTCAGAGCCGGGTGTGGGGCATGGAGAGGGGCCGGGATGCACCCCCAGAAGCCCTCCCACACCAGCAGCTTTCAGGTGTGGTTTGGGTGCAGGGGGTGGTGCAAGTGGGAGGGCGGCCACATTTCAGCTGCAAGACTCCTGGGCTGAGGCAGGACTCAGCACTCTCCTGCATCAGTTTGGTATCTGTGACCTCAAATATTTCCCCCAGCCAGTTTAGGGGTTAGTACCAAACCCTGCTCATGGCTGGGGTGCAGCAGGCAAGAGCATCAGTGCTTCCTGCTCTTCCCACCAGTGAACCAGCACCATGGCATCCCCAGCTTCCTGCCTGGCAGAGCACTGCCCTGCTCCCCTCCTCCCCCATCTCCCTCTGGGCATCCCCCAGGCCTGACGCCCCGGGCAAATCTGCAGGAGCAATTAAGGAAAATGAAAAGCTAATGAAGAGAGAGCAATGTAGGGCAGGAGAGCCCCTGCAGCGGTGCCTGATGGAGGCCAGGGCTGGCAGGAGGAGATAAGTGCATCATTAGGAACCAGCAGGTTAATAAGTGACCCCAGCACGCAGTAATGAAGCTTTCCTCCTCCCACCCTCAGATAAAAGCCCTCTGAGGATGAGGGCAGAAAGGTTTACAATCAGATTTTTACTTGCACGATGTGCTTGCTGGGTCAGGCCTGCTGACAGAGGGGTCTGGACCAGGCTCTGGAGGTGTCAGCCAGGGGGGTTTTGCTGGGATGGGCCCTGAGCAGTTCCTCACAGCTGTAGGAAAGGGTTGTTCCTGTCAGAACTAAACTGATGAGGATGCAGGATTACTCTGTGTGCTTGGCAAAGAAGAGCCAAGTTTCTCCCCCAGCAGCAGCAGAACAAATGGTCCAACCTGTCCCACACCAGGGGGGACACAGCTCTTCTCCCACCCATCCTAACAAAGGCTGGAAGGAGCCCAGGCACAGGGTGAGGGAATCCAGCCACGGGGAGAGCAGAGGGAGCTGGAGCCCCCCCAGCTGCAATTTCCAGCTGGGATTTCACCTGGCACCCCAGTGGAGGGCTTCCTCCATCCCCACCGTGTCCACTCTCTCTGCCCAGGGAGGGGATGCCACGGGTGGTCCCAGCTCATTGCACATGGGACACAGAGACAAAGGGGTGGCTCCTGCCTGAGCCTGGGCCAGGGACGTGGATGCTCTGCTCTTCTCTTCAGCTCTTTCTCCAGCCAGGATCAGAGAGATGCGAAGCACTTTGGGAGAGCAGCGACTCTAAAAACAGCTTCTGTGGAACAGAGGGAAGGGCAGGAGCCAAGCGCAGCGGTTGCAGCACACGGTGGGCAGGGCCACGTGGCAGCTCCCTGCCAGAGCCCAAGGTCACATCCACTCGGCCTCAAATCCTCCCCCTCGGATGCAGAAAGCAACTTTCCTCCCCACGACCTGGATCCTGGGTGGGCTGGGAGCTGTGGGAGGGCAAGGCTCCCACACAGGCTGGGGAAGCAGCAGGGTCTGGGCTGCCCAGCACGGGAGCAGCATCGAGCTGGCCTGGGACTGGCACCCTTCGGTCATTTCCAATGGAGGAGCAGTTCCTGATAGGATTCTGTGCTCTGGATCTGGAAATAAGCCTGTTGTGCTTTCGTTATCACCTCATTTGTTTCAGCACTCCTGGGTGGGGCCGTGGAAATTCCCCATTTTTTAATCTTTGGGCATTTTCCATAGCTGACCAAGCTCTTCCAAGACAGAAGCTACACCCACAGTCAGCCAGGCTGTCTGCTCTGCAGACTGCACAGCCCATAGTTGTCTTACCTGGTAAAATCTCACTCCTGCAGCCCTTTCTTTTGGTGGCACCAGGGGCTCTGTCACCAGTCTCACCCTGTGCTGGTGGCCCTGGGATGCTGTGAGGCTGGGGCCACACTTTCCCACCTCATCTGCAAACTGCCAGGAATGAATGTGAGTGATGTAACCTGTGATTCAGCACTCCAAAAAGACACAAAACTCCTGGTGTAAGGGCTATTGACCACAAGTGCCCTCCACCAGTGTCACCCTTGTCACCAGGCTCAAGCTGGCAGAGGTCCCCTTGCTGAGCAGCAGCTGCCTGCCCAGGGTAGTGAGGCACTGGCATGGAAAACACAACATCTGTGCTAAAATAAAGGGACTTTAGGCCTGCAGCTCCCTCAGAGAAAAGCAGGGGGATGCTCAAATCATCCCCAGGACAATACCTGCAGGCCCTTCCCCACACAGGGCATCGCTGGAGCAGCAGAACTGGGAGGACTGAGAGCACTGGGGTCACGCAGGTGCATCGCTGGGCTGGTGGCTGGGGGAAAGGCTCCACATCCATCCGTGACCTGTTAGCACATAGCTTAAGAGTTTTATCTGCTCAGTTACCCATTATCCTAATTAGTTTATTAGCTGCTTCCCACTGGGGAGGACGGTGCTGGCTCCTCATGCCACTAATTAGCAGCACAGGTAGAGCCTCCCTGCAGCAAACGAGGCAGCCCCTCTCTCCCTGCTACCCCCAGCCCTGCTCCTTTTGGGGGCCATCGAGGCAGCAGTTATGGGGATGTAAGGAAGACACCCACAAACTGGAGGGGGCTGGAGGGAGCTGCAGCACTTGGCGTCTCAGTGGTGCTCATTTTCCAAAATACTCCCATTTTGTACCAGGTCCTGTCCTAACTGGAGCTTTCCCAAGAGGCTGGAGGCTGAACTGCACACGCAGCTCCAGAAACTCGGGATTTAAGCCTATTATTCTAAAAGATGCTCTGGCAAGTGCCTTTGAGGATCCGGCTTTGATATACCTTAGCACAACTGCATCCAGGGAAGAGTCCCTGCAGAGTCTGCAGAGCAATTACATTAGGAAGGACTAGCCTGGTGTTAGTCCCTCCTGGGTACATTCAAAGCATTTCTTCTTTCCTGGGGCACACAGAATTGTTTGTTGATTTATTTCTCAGCCAGGAAAAGCGAACCTCTTTCCTCAGCTGAAAAAGAGGCAGATCCCAGCCAAGATCCCAGGCACCACAACTAGCAGCTTTTCCCCCTGGGGTGCAGGATGGGTTTAGAGGCAGCAGCTTGGTGGGGTCTGGTGGGTGCTGCCCAAGGGGTGCCCAGCTCTCCCTAAGGGTGTGATCCAGCCCTGGGTTAGGATCTGATTAGTGAGAAATGCCTCTGCCTGAATTGAGGTGCAAACGAGACAAATGCCAAAGTAAATAATGCAGATTTTATTAACAAGGAATGTGAGGTAGAGAGAGAGGAAGAAGGAGAAAAGAGCGGGGACAGAGAGAGCACTCTTGTTTTGGGTTGGTGGTTGTGAATCTCCCCCTGCCAGAATTACCTCTTACCCAGTCAGAGCTGATTCAGCACAGTTGCTGAGTTTCTTCTATTAGTTTCTTTCTTATCTTGGGAGTTCTGCCAAATGTCCTTGTGGCCTGTAAATTCTGTATTCTTTGTGCCCACTATCAGTGGTGCATCCTTTTTCCCAAGCCTTGTTAACCTCCCCCTAGGCCTGAGACCATTGGAGCTTGTCCAGCCCTAAAATTTAACAAGGCCTAACACCCCGACAATAGCACCACCTTTATACAGTCCAACTCCTGGCTGTCCAGGGAGGAATGTAATATTTGGGGGTGCTCCTTAACTCCTTGCACCCTGTTCCCATCCCAATCTCCGTGTGCATTCAGCAGCCACTGGCTCTGCCCTGGTCGCGCTGCACTGGAGATGTTCAGGCCGAGTTTTGGGTGGGATAACCTGCACATGCCTGGGAGGACAAAACAGTACCAAAGGATTAAAAAAAACTAACCCAGTTTTATGGAGGGACTTTGTTATGCTCAGGAAAAGAGCCGTGTTTATCTTTCCAGCGCAGCCCCGGGGTTAGCGGGAGCCTGTGACGGGGGCTCTATCGGCAGGGAAAAAGCAGCTTTTTCCCACACAAAATAAATACAGAAGCTTCCTTTCCCCTCGATAAGGGGCTGGGGATGGCCTGTCTCTGCAGGCAGTGGGACCCCAGTCTGTCCCACTGAGCTGCAGCAATAGCTGCTCCCCAGGATCCGGCCCCACTCCTCCCTGCTCCCACAGGCCGGCCTGGGATCTGCACTGCCCCAGCTGTCCTGCATCCCTTTGGCCCATTTCCATGCTGTGGGTTGGGGACAGGGCTCCCGGGGGGAGCTGAGGTGTCCTGCAGGCACGTTTGGGGTGGCCTTTGGCATCCCCAGCAGCGTGGCTTGGGTGGGCTTGTTGTTCTCCCTGGATTTCACATCCATGCCATGGCCGGGACAAGGGACGGGAGCGGGGCTGATTGCCTTTTTAAGAAGGACACGGGGCACGGGACTGCTTGGGGTGGCTTGAGTGTGCCTTGCCCTAATCCCAAGGCATGTAAACAGCAGGGGCTATTTTCTCCCTGTCCCACCCCCCTCCTCATCCCCATCTCTTTGATTTTCCCAGCAAAGGAGCACTCCATTTAAAACAAACAAACAAAAAAATGTATTTCAGAACCGGCAGCCCATTCCTCACCAAATAAGGCAGGGTTTTTTTCTTTTTTTTTTGGGTCTGAGCTTGTGAGTGTCCCTTTAAGCAGCCCTGGGCACCAGGCTCTCTGCTCTGCCGTCCCCAAATCCCGCCGGCTGTCCCCAAATCTCGCTGTCCAAAGCCTGCTCCCTGGTCGGCCGAGCCAGGAGCGGGGCTCTGGCTCTGGTGCTGCACCGACAACGCTGCACTGCTGCTCCTGCAAGCAAATCCTTTAGGTTTTTTCCCTCTCTTCGTCCTCCCCGAATGCCAGTGACCTGCTCCCAGGAGGCCGCCCAGCTGAGGTACGAGCATCGCCCTTCGGACACACAACTTCCTATTTCTCCTGCAGAGCTCAAGCCACGCTTGCAGCACGGAGGGACCCACGGGGACCCCCCCGGCTCTGGGGATGCCATGTGAGGGGCTGCTTTTGCAGCTCGGCCAGGCCTATTCTGCTCCTGTTTGTCTCACGGACAGACAGCTCTGCACGAATTATGCTTGGGAGAAGTTAATTACAGCTTGTTCCTGCTGCAGCCGGGCTCCACTGCAGCTCCCATGCCTGGCTGATGCTCCGGGGAATCGGGGGGGGTCCCTGCCGTTCCCACTTGCTGCTGGCCACTGAGTGCCTACGGGCTGAAAGCAGAATCCGGGCTCTTTTTTTTTACCTTTTTAGCAAAGACTGAGTGAAATTTCTTTTTAGCAGGGACCTCCTCTCCCCCCAGCCCTGCAGGGTGGCCAGGGCAGGCGGGGGATACTATGGACCGGCTGCTCTCCGTTCAGTGAGGTTTGGGGGCCAGGGAGGGCTGGGACACCCCCTTTTTAGCGGTGGCATGAGGACACTGAACTCTCCGCGCCGGTGTCTTGGCGTCACCTTTCGGGGAGGGCAAAGGACCAGGGACATCAAGCCAGGGTGGGTGCGCAGCGCCGGGAGGGTTCCGGCTGCTCCCTCCGCGCTCCGAGCTGCGGCATCCCCCCCGCCGCGGGGTG
>VWZW01006276.1:83726-107985 GCA_013397115.1 Edolisoma coerulescens
CCCGGCTCCAGCGGCACTGCTCCACCCTGCCCGGCAGCCCGGCGGCGGCGCGGAGCGGCGGCAGCAGCATGCGGTACTCCCTCTACCAGTCCCCGCACCTCCTGCTCCTGCAGGGCTACAGCCAGCAGCATGTAAGCACCGCGCCGCCTCCTGCGCACCCCCGGCACCCCCCGCTTCCCTCCCAGCCCCCCAAAGCCCCGGGGAGCGGGGCTGCTTGCATGGCCGGAGCTGCTGGGGTCGAGGAGGGGGGTGGTGGTGGTGGTGGTGCGGATGAGCATCCTTTAGGAAACGGGCTTGGGACTTGCAGCCTCGTCCCCAAGTCTGTCCCCAGCCTGTCCCCAAGCACGGGGCACACGGAGGCAGGACTCGTGACCCCCTGCAATGCTCCAGAGGGATGCAAGGTGATCCCCGAGCAGCATCCCTGCCCCGGCCCGAGGGAGCCCTGGTTCTGCGGGGGTGGCTGAGCTGCCCCGTCCCCTGTCCGGCTGCTTCCTTAGCGGCAAATGGAATCAGAGGCTGCAAGGAGAACGGTGCGTCTGCTGGAGGCACTTGGAGAACTGCGAAGGACAGGGACGGCTCTTGCAGTTAATGGCTACTTTGTGCTCTTTGAGTGTCCGGCTGTTCCAAGCTTTTTGGCAGGATGACACCGGCACTGCAGCCATCCCGTTAGTGCTGCTGGGGAAACTGAGGCACGGGGTGGTCCCCTGAGCTGCACCGGGGTGTGCGGGCAGACTGGGGGGAAAGAGAGGGCCAGGGATGGATGTTCTTACCGGGGTCCCACCGTCACCCCGGGCTGGGGGTGCAGGCATCGCTGCAGTCTGGGGGGAGAAGGTGGGAAGGAAAAGCAGCTGCGGAAGGGATGAGGTGGAAGGAGGGCTCCTTCTGCCCAAAGAAGCCCCATTTACTGCATGCCCAAAGTCATCGTGCCCATTTATTGGCGACGCCAAGGCAGGGATCGCTGCTGTCCTGCTTGGCAGCGAGGAGAGTAAAAAAAAAGAAATATTTTTACCATGCAAAGGTGCATGGGGGACAGCTGGGGACAGCGAGGGGACGGCTGGGGACAGCGGGAGGCTGCAGCACTCACTGCATGGCGGGGAGGAGGGTCCCTTCTCCCCCCTCCCCGGTTCATGCCGCGTCTCCTCGCTCGGCAGGACAGCTTGGTTTACCTGCTGAACCGCGAGCAGCACACGGTGGGCCAGAGGACGCAGGCGAGCAAGCCCAGCATCAGCCTGTCCGCCCCCGACATCCTGCCCCTGCACTGCACCATCAGGAAGCTCCGACCTTCCCGGCACCGCTCGGAGGAGAAGCTGGTGCTGGAGCCCATCGCCGGCGCTGGCATCTCTGTCAACTTCGCCGAGGTGGCCCGGGCGGTGGTGCTGCGGCACGGGGACCTGCTGTCCCTCGGCCTCTACTACCTGCTCCTCTACAAGGACCCCATGAAGGCGCAGCCGCTGCCGGCGCAGACCCTGCTGAGGCTGCGAGCCCTGCACCCCGAGGGTCCCCACGTCTGCGGGGCTTGTGGCAGCCTGCTGAAGGAGAAGGACCCTGCTGCCAAAAAGCGGAGCCCCTCGCCCGCCGGCGGCCCCAGGACGCCCCGCAGGAAGCTGCAGCTGGAGTTCGAGCCGGCGGCCGAGGACGTGCTCCTGCGGCGCATCATGACCCTGATCGAGCCCGGGGGGGACGACCACAAGCTGACACCCGCCTTCCTGCTCTGCCTCTGCATCCAGCACTCGGCCACCAACTTCGAGCCAGGAGACTTCGGGCAGCTGCTGCTCAAAGCGGCCAAAATGATCCAGAGGACGGTGTGGGTCAGTCAGCGGTGGGAGAGGGTGTTTGTGGGGTGGGGGTGTTGCTGGACCCCTCCCTGGGAACTTCCCAGCCTGGTCCCCGGTGGCAGCGAGTGCTGATGGGGGTGATGCTCGTGCCACCCCATCCCACTGGTTTTCACTGTGCTCTCCCTTCTCTCCCTGCCCAGGAGCGGACGCGGGAGCTGGCTGAAAAGCAATCCCAGCAGTAAGTGTGACCCTCCTTGTTTTGCCTCAAAACGGGGAGAATTCAACCCTGGTCCTTTCTCCATGAGTGAGGGGAGTCCGTGGCTGGTAAAAGCACCCTCCCAGCCTGTCAGCAGTGATGCATGATGAGTTTTCCTACTAAATCCCACGCATTCTGCTCTCTGGTCCTTTAACCATGATGCCTGCATGGAATATGTGGGTCTGGAAAAGCAGGCGAGCTCGGGAGGGAATAGGACCTGCAGCAGCTCTGGGCTTTGGGGTTTTCTCTGATCCAAGACCTGGCCAAGGCTTTGCACTAGTGGCTTCAACTTCCCTGAGGGATGTAGTAGGATTGTCCCTTATTCATGAACCTGACCTTCTTCATGCTGGAGACCCCTCAGTGGAGCTGAGATGGAGCTGGCACTGCATGTGTGCATCCAGGGGTGGTGGCACAGGGTGTCCCAGTGCTGGGAGCACCATTCTGGGGCAATCACAGTGGTGCAAGGAGCTGTCTTCCCAGCCATTTCCAAAATCCCATCTCTAAACCAGTATCTGGAGGAACTTCTGGTGCTTGCTGTGAGCTCTCCTTTAGGATAAACTTCAAGGATGCTTCCCAGGCTTTTCCTAGAGCAGGAAAAAACAGTTTAGCAGTTGAGAAATTTCCCAGATGTTTTTTATTTTGTTTTATTTTTGAACAGCCCAGGGTGGGTGAGCTGGGTTTAACTGTCCAGAGATGGCAGGAGCAGCACATACCCCTAGGGAAGGGCTGCTCTTCAGACACCAGTACTTACTGCACTTCAGCTGTATTAGGGGGAGTCTCCCCCAAAAGTGGCACCCCATAAAGGCCAGGTCACCTTGGCTTGCCTGGTCCCCACAGAGTCCCCTTTGCCATCCCACAGAGCAGGAACCACTGAATTTTTCCTTGTAAAGGGTCTTTCTAAGGGGAGTGCAGGGCTTGGGGGTGGAGGGGTGTGAAAGCTCCCTGGCATTGCCCCAGGCTGGCAGTTTTCTCCCGAAAAGCCTGAGTGGGGATGCTGAGGAGCAGCAGGTGTAACACCTGCTGTGTCTCCCCAGCCAGGACCCTGCCACCCTGTCCCGCTTCACCATCACAGACCTTCTCCCAGACCTGCAGCACATCATCTTCTGGATGGCCAATGCCATCGAGATCCTCTACTTTGTCCAGCAGAAATCACCCACCTACATCCAGAGCATGGAGGAAGAGCTGGACATCAAAGGTAAGTCTGGATGCAGCATCCTGCCTGTTTTTCCAGCTGGAGCAACCCTGCTCTGCTAATCCCCAGCCACAGGCGGTGGTCAGTGCCCTCGAGACGCTGTTAACCCTCTGTAATCCTCATCAGTGGGGACATCTCTGTGGTGTGGGCTGGGGAAATCTGTGGGAGGAGCAGCCTCACATCCTGCCGTGGTGCTGCCCAGCTCCAGAGCCAGGTTGTGATGTTTCACAGATGAGCATCCCCTGCCACCACAGCAGCTCGTGGTTAATGCCTTGGGGGGGCTTTCTTCACCCTTGGCTGCTGTGGGGGCACCTGGATTTGCAGGCAGCCCTGGAGAACTGCTCACTGGTGAGCCTGTGTGAATGCCAGCAGAATGAATCAAAAAAGATAAAAAGATGTTAAACCAGCCTCAGAAACTTTCTGGTCTATGCAGAAAGTTAAAAATGTTCATAGGCCAGGCAGGTGCTGGAAGGAGAGTGCAGCCCCGAGCTGCCGGCAGGGATGGGAGCTCTGGGGGATGGCAGGTGGGAGCTCCCTGGGGCCAGAGGAGCCTCTGCCCTCTTGAGGGATTCCGTGGTGATGATACAAACCTGGAAATTCTAATAACCCACACCTTGGGAATTTGGGGGCCTTGCTGTAGCAGGTTTGCTCCCCCATCCTCTCCTCCCTGCAGGCTCCAAGGAGTCCCTGTTCTCCTCGACCATCACGGCCAGCGAGGAGGCGATGACGGTGCTGGAGGAGGTGATCATGTACACCTTCCAGCAGTGTGTCTACTACATCTCCAAGGTACAGTGTCACACGGGGCCAGCACGAGCGTCCCCGGGGCTGCGCAGGAGGCATTTTTTTTAAGCTTTTACTCCTTGGCAGCTGCACCACGCTGAGGTGTTTTCCTTCGGGCTGAAGTGCCCCGATTTTTGGTCGCAGCCCAGGAAAAGGATTGAATTACTGCGGCGTGTTTCCTTGTCTGCAGTGCAGCGGCTCGGGGGAGGTGTTTGGGGAGGGCTGCTTGGCTCTGGCCAGCGCGGCATAATGGTGTGATTCAGGGCGTGATGGAAAGGGGCCCCTGGCCCGCCGCCGCTGGGCCGCGAGAGCCGGGCAGCGGGAACAGAGCGGGCAGTGTGAGGCACAGAAAGGCTGCCCTGTGCAGCACGGCTCCTGCCCACTGGCACCAGCACGTGGGGACACAGGGGCTGCTCCTGCACCGCTCCAGAGCAGCACCTTCCTCCCCTGTGCCCTCCTCCCCAGCACCCTTAGCCCTGGCAGAAGCGAGTGCAAGGCACTGCTCTCCCATTTAAGCAATAGGCAAAGGTCATCCCCACTGATGCTGACTTATTTCTCCCTCGTGCCCAACTGATTGGCTGCTGCCCTGCTTCACATCAGATTGTGCAGATTTTAGCTGCTGTCACACACCAGCACTTCCAACTGCTAAAAGCGACCGACATGTTAATTTTTATAATTTTTTAAACTACTGCACAATACCGGAGCCCATGGAGGCAGGGGGTGAGTTAGAGCAGCCCCTTGCTGGAGCAGCACTGGCAGGGTTTGCTTGGCTTGTGGAGGTGGAGGAAAGGTTTGGCTCATGCAAAGATAGAAAAACCCAGCAAAACGAGCCTGCTGTTAACTTGCTGCTCTCCCTGCAGTGTCTGTACGTGTCGCTCCCTGCCCTGCTGGAGTGCAACCCCTTCCAGAGTGAGTGCCGGGAGAGCTGGCGGGGGACCCCGCCGCTGCCCGAGGAGCTCCGCAGGGTCGTGCTCATCTACCAGGCTGTGCTGGACCTGCTCCACCAGTACGAAGTGCACCCCGAGATCACCTCCCAGATGTTCGCCTACCTCTTCTTCTTCTCCAATACCCTGCTCTTCAACCAGCTCCTGGATAAGGGTCAGTCCCCCTCGAATTGGGTAACACATAGGGGAGTCACTTATTGGGATGCCCTCCAGTCCATCCCAGTGCCACCTTGGGGGGTACAGGAAGGAGGGGGCTGGAGATGGGCAGGTCTCGGCACTGTTACAGGGAGGCCAAGCACAGACCCAGCTGCTGGCACCAGGGTCCCCATTCCCAGGAGAGGCTAAACCCCACAAGGATCCCATCCCCATTCCACTGCCCCTTCGAGCCTGAGCCGAGGAGGCTGAGGGCAGTGAATAGGGGCAGCTCATTAATAAACTGCAGCAGCCTGAGGTGCTCATTAGCCCTCATTAACACAACTGCCCCATTGTCAGTGCCAGGCAAGGTCCAGCCACCACCAGGAATTACAGCCACAGGATGCTGGGGACATTAACCCAGGACAGGGGTTGGAGGACTGAGGGGCTGTTCCCTGACATGGCTGATGGATGCTTTGCCTCCTCAGGCTCCTCTCTCGGCTGCTTCCACTGGTCTCAGGGGGTGAAGCTGCGGGCCAGCATGCGGCTGCTCCTGGAATGGCTGCGCAGCGCCGGCTTCGAGCAGCTCGCCCAGCAGTTCTTCGCCAAACTCACCAGCGTGGCCAACCTGCTGGCCATGCCCGGCTCCCAGCTGGTGCAGGTGAGGGATGCCCAGCCTGGGGCTCGTGGCATTGGGATAGGCATGGGCAGGAGAGCGCCTGCTCGGTGTCGGGAGGGTCCCTACACTGATGTGTCCCTTTTGCAACCTGCCACCAGCTGCCCTTTCCCAGGGTCCGTGGGAGGGCAGTACCCAGGAGAGGATGTTCTGGCTCTCTCCATCTCGCCCGACCTCTCTCTCCTGTGCCCCTTGCAAGCTCCCGCTCCTCAGAGGAAGCAGTTTCTCACCTCTGCTGTTGGCCTCATGCTCTGTCTCCTCTCCCCAGATGACCTGGCCGTCGCTGCGAGCCGAGTTCCCGGCGCTGAGCCCCGCGCAGCTGCACCGGGTGCTGAGCCAGTGCCAGGCAGTGATGGACGTGGGCTGCATCTCCGCGTGGCAGCCCAGCGAGGAGGAGAGCCTGGCCGCCTTCCAGCCCGGTGAGTCCTGGTCAGCCTGCTCCAGCCACATACAAACCAAACAGGTAATTCCCTTCCCCTTCCTGGGTGTCCTGTAGTAACTGCAGTGATTGGGAATAACCACAGCCCCAAAATTCAGATACTGCAAAGGATGCAAAGTGCACGAGGCTTTTTCTGCCGTCCCAAGTGAGGGATGCTGCTGGCTCAAGCTCACTAAATCCCTGATCCCAGCTGGGAGACTGCACATGGCTGAGAGCCGGGAGGCAGGAGCAGGATGCAGCTTGGGCCAGTACTAACCTCCACCCCTCTGCCTTTCAGATGACATGCTGGAGTCCTTCGACAACCACCCACCCATCATCCTGCCCAGCGGGGGCTTCAAAGTGGACCTGGAGGTGGAGACGTTGGATGACAACATCTACAAACACCTCCTTTACATCCGCCACTTCCTCTGGAGCCTGCAGAGCAAGAGCCCCCACACCAGCGAGGGGCCAGGCTCAGCACCCCCAAAGGTAGCCTGTAGCCCATGGGAGGGGTTGTTCCTCTCCCGGGTGGGCAGGAGGGTCTTGGGTCCCTCTGGAGAGCCCTCCAAGCCCAGTGCCAAGGGCTTGCTGCCCTCGCCTGCAGCCTGGAGCTGTGGCAGTGCCCTTGGGGAGAGCTCCTGGAAGGATTAGTGCTGCTAATCCCCCAGCATGGGGGGCACGGGAAGGTGAGCTGGAAGGACAGGCTCTTCCCAGCAATCTCGTTAGCAGGGAGGAGGGAGGAAGGGGAGATGTCTGTGGGCAGTGCTCCCCTTCTCCCTGCGTGTTCCCTGTCCTCCCTGCACTGCACCCTGCCCGTCCCCAGCAGCCAGGCTTGCACAAAAGCACTAATTAGCTAATGCCTGTAAAGCACAAGGAGGGCGATACGTGCTGTGGGTGCTAAGCTCAACTGCCATGTGGAGGATGTCCCTCCAGCAGGTCCCCTTCTCCTCTCCCGTCCTGTCCCATCCCCTGCAGCACCCACAGGCACTGCTGCCTCCTACTGTCACCCTGGGGCCACATTGCCCAGCCCTTGTGGCACAGGAGGAGCTGTGCTACCCCAGTGTCCCCTTCCAATGGGATCCCCCAGCACGGACATGACCAGGAGTCCCCTCCTGGCTGGCTGGAAACATCCCCAGCATGGCCCTGGCCACCAAACTGGGGTGTGGGAGCTGTGCTGGGAAGCCAGGACAAGCCTGGCAGTGTCTGAATTGCCAAGGCTTTGGATGGATCTGGCAGCCAGAAAAGCCACAGGGTGGTGGGGTACAGGTAGGGAGTGAAAAGCACACGCAGGGGGTCCCACAGCATTTTCCTCCTTCTTAAGAAAGAGGCATGCACGACGCCGGAGGTGCTGGAGGTGAGCGAGGGCCCGGCTGGTACCCTGGGGAGCACCACTGCCCAGGATTACTGCTCCCTGGGGGGCTGTGCCGAGCCAGAGGGCAACCCCCAGCTCTGCCTGGCCACCAGCGCCTGCCCCTGCGAGCCCCCCGCCGGCGAGCCCCAGCTCCAGGAGAAGCTCAAGCAGCTGCAGCTGGGCAGGAGTCTGGTCCCCAAGGCCAGCACGGCACCCACAGACTCCTCCTGCCTGCTGACACCACCCACCACCCCCCTGAACTTCGACTCCGGGAGCCCGGAGTCACCGCAGGGCACCGGCAAAGCGCTGCAGGACCCCCGCAGGAACGGGATGAACGGCACCAAAGGCAGCAGCCCCGAAGGTACCGAGTGCTGGCGCTGCCCCGGGGCTGTGAGGCTGGGCTCGGGCCGTGGCAGAGCCGTAAGCCGCTCTCTCCGCTGCCAGGCTGCTCGCCGACCCCCTATGACTACCCCACGCCGGAGTCTTCCAGCCGCAGCTCGGCCACCGACGACTTCTGCTACGTCTTCGTGGTGGAGCTGGAGAGGGGACCCATCGGGCTGGGGATGGGGCTGATCGACGGCGTGGTGAGTTCGCAGCTCATGCCCCTCACACAGCTGGAGTGGGACGTGTGGGATGTGGTTTATACCCCAAGGAAAGGCAGCAAAGAAGCTGATGGTTTCCCACGGGAGCTAGGCTGCTTCTCCTGGGGCCAAGGAGGCAGAGAGGGATCTCTCAGTGGATCTCTACTTGTAAAGAGAAATGCAAAGTCCACAGCTGTCCTGCAGCTGCAGAGAGCAAACAGGCTCAGCTCTCTCATGGAAAGAAAATTACTCAGCCAAGGTCTTTCCTCCACCCTTCAGTGGTGGCAGGAGAAGCGGAGAGGAACAGGGAGGCTCACAGGGTGTCAAAACAGCTCCTCCTTTGCATAAGGAGGAATCTGGCATTATGGGGTGGATGATTTTTCTAAATGGCCTTTCAAAGCTATGCTGTTGGTCAGTAGGAAACAGAGCATCACCGAGCCCTGGGACAGCGTGAGCAGAGCTCCCATCCTAACACGGTTGCCAGTTAATGATGCTTTACTTTTAATTAAAATTGAACAAGAGCAGATTGCCCCCACCTCTCCTTTCTGTGTATAAATTGATATAAAACTAAAGGATCTCATTTCCTTCCTGTTCCTGTTAGCACCATCCCCAGCATGTTCCCAAGCATCTCCAAGGTCCCATTCACCATCAGACTCAGCTGTGAGCTCTGGGGAAGAGTTGCCCTGCCTGGGGAGCTCAGCCCTTTGGGACCACAAATCTTGGTGTCCCTTTTTTCGCTCACCTCCTTTCCCTGCCGACAGCACACCCCTCTCTGCTCCCCGGGGATCTACATCCGCACCCTGATCGAGGACAGCCCCGCGGCTGCCGACGGCAGGCTCTCCATCGGGGACCGCATCCTGGCTGTCAACGGCACCAGCCTCATCGGGGCAGACTACGAGAGGTGAGTCTCACCTCACCAGAGGGCCTGGCGTGGTCCCAGCACTGGGGGGGTTACTGTCAGGTCCAGGTTTCCAGCGGTTTTGCTGCAAGAGTTGCCAGCGCTGCAGTCCTGAGGATGCTGGGGTATGAGCAAGCTGCAGGGAGAGGAGTGACCTGCACAGGACACCAGGGAGGGGGAAAGGCTGTGGGTTTGGAAGAGGGATTATAGAGCAACAAGTAGGGAGCATATATGGGAAATAAATGAGAGCTCCAGAGGTGCGTCCCAGCAACGCAGAGTTGCTCCAGCCCCATCCCACCCCAGGTTTCCTCTTGAATGTGGTGGGATGGGGCAGCTCAGGGGCAGAGCCCAGGTGCCCAGAGCACAGAGCAGCTTTGGGCTTGTTTACCCTCATGCTGGCACCACTAAGCTGGAGGCCAAGCCCTCCACAGAGCTACAGGCAGGAGAGAAACAGCCCCTGCTTGTAACCCTGAGCAGGCGCAGGTGATGGGCAAAGGGGGGTGTTTAGTGAATGTCCATGACTTGGCAGGCTCCTGAGGGGCTGCCAGTCTGGGGGAGCCAGAACTCACCTCTCTCCCTGTTGCTGCTCCCTGCAGTGCCGTGGACCTCATCCGCTCCGGAGGGAAGAAGCTGCGGTTTCTGGTTGCCAAGTCGGACATTGAAATAGCCAAAAAAATCAGTTCCAGCTCCTCTTCCTCTTAGTCCTTGTGGTACAAGGATCCTTCTGCAGCAGCTTGTGGCTACAGCTCTGGTTAAGGCTGACCTCAGGGAGCCTGGAGTGCAACAGGGAGGACCAGGACTCCACAACAGCCCTCGATGTGCTTTTGGACACTTTGCCCCTGCACTGCAGCAGATGAAAGGACACGCCAAGGATGGTGCACGCTTCTCCCACTGCACTGGCTGGGAGCATCATTCCTGATCCATTGCCCAACCTCACCTTATACCCAGTGTTGTCCTTCTCAGGAGCTTTCCTGTTCCTTCATCCCCTCTGGCAGGGGGAGGGAAGGGGATGCTCCCACCATGGGGACTTGTAGGCAGGCTCTTCTGTTCCTCTAGGCTGGCAGCCCTGTGTGACATTTCATGCTGGCAGGCAGAAGGCTTGAAATACCTTTGGATTTTGAAGACGAACACGTGGGGCAGGCCTGGGCTTCACTGTGGCAAGTGGCCACCTGAGGTGCTGGCACGTCAGGCTGGAAAAGTGTGCCCAGCTCTGGGGGTGGTGAAGGCAGCACAAGCACCCAGGAGTGGGATTCCACACAGGATGCATCGCCAGGAGTTCATTCCCCTGGTGCCATACACTACCAGCTCAGGTGCCTTTCTGCCACTGGGCTCCAGCCCTGCCTCGGGAGGGGAAGCAGCTACAGCAAAGGGCTGACACCACCAGCAGTTCCTGTGAGTCCAGGGGAGAGCTCCCTGCAGAGAAGGACTCCCTCGCCCTTGCTCTGCAGATTTACTGCCCGGCTCTGGCACCAGGATCCTGGCCGAAGGCCCCCAGGACTGATGGCAGAATGTCCCCACGGATGATTGGTGCCACCAGGAACCTGAGCGAGCCCAGCAGCACGCGGCACTGCCACCAGCCCAGGCAGACAAACGACAGCTTGGCACCATGTCCTGGTCCTTTCCCTCCAGCTTTGCCAGCCCATTGCAAGGCTGCCCTGTTTCGTGTCCTGCTCGGAGCATCTCCCAAGTGTGTGCTGCCGAAATGCTGACAGGTGATGATGGAAAGCAGACTCCCTCTGGGAGGACGGTTTTGAATATCCCAGGAACTGCTCTGCTACCTGCTGCCGACCACGCTGTCAGCTCAGCCGAGGGTTCAGCTCCATCGTGTGGCTGCCCGGGCCCCGCACACCCGGCCGCCTGCCCGTTGAGTCCTCCCTCTGCTTTCAGCACCATTAACGGGATAAACCCGACCTGATTTCCACATATAGACAGATACTGAGACCTAGTTTAGCCGAACCTTATTAAAACAGCCTGCAGCAAAGCCCTCCATCACACCCTGCACAGTCCAGGCTCTGGCAGCAGATCAGATACTCACATGGCATCTCACAACAAGAGTGCTCTGAGGATTGTGATGCTAAAACAGGGTTGGCTATAATTACGCCTCACTGCTGTAGTTTTGGTTCCTGTGCTTGGTCTTGCACGTCGCAGGAGGAGAGAGATATCAAAACACTCCACGCAAGGGAAATGCTCCACTACTGGATTTCAATGCAGCCTGGCCTGCTTTTCTAGGCAAGATGGACCAGGCACCTTCTCTGAGACACGAGTGCCTTGCTGCTCTGCTGGGCCACGCTCACAGCCCTGGCCTGGGGTGCTGCCCCAGCAGGGACTGGGAGCAGTGCATCCTGCTGCTGCTGACTCAGCTCTACCAGGCAGGCGAGCAAAGGCTCAGGGCTCCTGGTGATTCACTTTACTTTCATTCAAGTAGGTATGCTGGCCTGTCATCCTCCACAGAACTTGAAATGGGCTGCCTAAAGCCCCTGGGCAAACTGCATGCACTCCTTACTGCCCTCTGCCCCGGAGCCAGGGCTTGGGGGGAGGCTTGGTTTGCACTAGACAGTGCTGGGGCTGCCTCCTGGCACGTTCCAGCAGTACCAGCGCAACCCACTGAGCACCCCTGGAGCTGGAAAACAGCCCCAGAGCTGCGTGTCGCTCACAGTGCAGTCAGGTATTGAAAGAGACTGTAAATAAACCCTGCTATTTCCTAGTGTGCATGAGGGCTGGCTTCTCCTGGGAGGAGCAGTGGGATGGACTGACTTCCCTGTGTGTTCACACTGTACAGCTCGGATGTGTGCAAAGCTCTGGTGCAGATACTGAGCACAGCATGGCGCCTGTCGGACACGGTGGATGTTAAGAAATGCTCTGTGTCAACAATAAACTGGATCAATAAATCTCTCTAAGCCCTGCTCTGGCAGCTGTCTCTTGGATCTCTCTGTGGTCATGCTGATGGTGAGACAGAAGAGCGGTGAGGGCTCCCCGATGTGATGGAGTCACTCCTGCTTCCTCCAGCTCACCCAGGCCTTTGCTCGATCTGCTGCAAGGAGAGGCAAGAAAAGCAGCACGTGCAGGTGTAGTGAGAGCAAAGGGGAGGGGAAACGAGGCAGGGGAAGGGAGGGAAGAAGTACCTCTCCAAAGGGACAGGGTGTGCTGGCAGGGTATTAATGCACGCATTCACTCTCCTGCAACATTCGCACAAATCCACCAGGATTTTCAATGCATACTCACCAGGAAGGGATAAGACAAGCTTAGGAGATAAAAAAGCAACAGGCACTAGGACAAAAATACAAACAGCCTCAGACCAGAAGAGCAGCCTCAGCTCTCCTTATTCCTGTTCTCTGTTTCATTCACAATAATTTGTTCCTCTTTTCCAGTTAAGACCAGGGCCTCAGCCTTGAGTGTCAGCAGTGTCCAGTGAGTTACTCCAGAAACCTCCTGCCCTCACACTGGCACGGAGCCTGGAGCTGGCTCCAGGAGCTGGGTGACCATCCTCAGGGCCAAAGGGAGGGAATCATTCACCTCCCTCTGAAACCGTGTGCTGGCAACGGGTGGGGTGAACACAAACTGAGCCACGCTGGGCATTTTCAGCAGGTTCATGAGCTCAGTTGCCCGAATAAGGATCTCCTCTAGGTCCTCCTCGCAGTAAACAGAGGTGACAGCAGGGCTCTGCACAAATGTCCTCATCTTGGACAGGAACATGGACACTCTGCAGGAGAGAAGGACACGGATATCAGCTGGCAGGACCTTTGCACCCAGCCAGGTCACAACTTAAATGTGTAAACTCCAACGGACTAGTGCAGGTGACAGAGCGTTAGTCAGCAGATGAATCCCACTCCCCCAAACTGTGCCCTTCCACAGCTCACCTCTGTCCTTTCTCAGGTTCCATCAGTTGCCAGACTCAATTACTAATTAACACCAGCAAACCCATGTTCTGGCCCATGAGATCTGCACGTTTCAACCCCTTGCTGGTGCTCACCTGGGGATCAAGTCCTGGCTGCGGGCTGCCAGCTTGGTCAAGGTGGCCATGAGGACACTGATGGCCCGGGGGGCACAGCTCGGGGTGCTGGCCTGTGGCCGGAGCTGGGTGATTTCAAAGAGCACGGCCTCGAGGGTCTCGAAGAACCACGTGATCTGCTCCACTGTGCAGCGCTTGTCGTAGGACACCGACAGGTACTCGCCGATAGCCCACACCTGAGGCCAGGGCAGGAGGGAGCACAGGGAAAGGGAATTGAATTAGGGAATAGAAAATTAGGTGAGCTAACGCTGGGACAGAGGAGGAGAGGGAAGGTGAGCAGCAAAGTGCAGTTGCAGCAGCCTGTGGCAGCAGCAGGCAGCCCTGCTCACCATGTGGGTGAAGATGGCCTCCTTGCTCTGGATGTTGCTGACTGCTCCCGAGAACTCCAGGATCTCCGTGGACAGCTCCACCACGAGAGCAGGGTGCAGCCTGCAGAGCATTGCCAGCTGTGAACCCAGCACCCTGGAGCAGACAGAAGGGCACAGCTCAGACCAGGGCAAGGTGGTGATCCCCAAAGCCAGGAGGGGCTGGCAGCACCCAGCCACTGGCACAGGGCTGTACCCTCTGGATGAGGGATGAAGGTGCAGCCCCCATTGTGAACCCTTCAAAGATGTGTCACAGTGGGGACTGGGCCACAACTGAAAAGGCTCCTGGGCTGCCCTGGGATGCCAGGAGGAAGGGCTGGGAGCTGGGCAGTGCCTCCTGTCCCACCTCACCTGTACACATCCTCTTTAAATGACGGGATCTCATAGAGCTGGTCACTCCTCTGCAGCAGCAGCACCACCAGCTGGTTTATCAGAGACCCATCTGCAAACTGAAAGCCAGCCCTTGTTTCAGCAGCACCAGTGACTTCCAGCAGCCAAATCCCAAACTAAGCAGCCAGGTGAGACAGCTGGCAGAGAAACTGCCTGATCTATGAGGGGAGCAGTGCACAAAGCAGGTATCAGGCACACACTGTGCTCTCACCTCTCTCCTTTACAGCTGGCTGAGAGCACAGAGTGAACCTGACACTGCAGCACAGAGCTCTTCTGTTTCTCTGGATGAAGTGGCCAGCTCAGTGCTGGTTCATGCCAGTATCAATCCCACCCTCCCCTCATGCCCCCCCTCTGAAAGCTGCAGCACCTTCACAATTTTGCTTCTATGACGGCTCTTCACATAACAAGAGATCCCCATAGCACAACTGGGAACCGAACTTCCCCCAAAAGGACCTACCTCTGCCACCACCCCAAAAAAGAGCTCCAGTAAGACAGGGACAGTCTCTGCACACTGCACCACCCTTGGGCTGCCAGCCAGTGATCCCAGCAGCTGCCGAAGTGGAACCAGGCTGTGGGCAAAAGAGTTACTGTTGAAGGTTTGTTCCCAGTTGCCCTTCCCTATGCCCCACAAGGCCTTTGAGCGCTGACAAAGCTGGCACAGGGAAGAGAAATCCACCTCACGCCAGCTGAGAGTGGCTGTGCCTTTCCCAGTAATCCCAGTGCTGCCTCCCAGAGCTGGATGGCTGAACCACACTCCAGGCAGGCTCCTACCTCTCTGGGGCATCCTCAGGAGCAGACTTGGTGCGGAGAAGATACTGGAAGAGGCTCTTGTAGAGGGGATGGCGAAAGGCCTCCAGACACGAGGCCGGTTTCCCAGCTGGGTCACTGCCGGCCTTCTCAGAGGCAGGGAGAGCTGCTGCCCTAGCAGGGAACACAGAATGTGCTGCACTGTGGGAATGGGCCAGGGCAGAGCTGGGATCCTGAACACTGGACAGCAAGCTGGTCTAATTCAGGCTCTCTGGAAGCCAGAGAGCCAACCTGATGAGCTCAGGCCCCCCATATCCAGGCAATAGTTCCAGACTTGCTTCTGTGTCACACTTGGGAAAGGCACTCTGTATCCCTCAGTCATCCAAGCCCACCAACATCTGCCTCTAGGATGACTCTCTTTTCTAAGCACTACAGAAAGAGCTGTAATGTCAGGAGGACAAGAGCAGAGGTACAGCCAGTTCCAGTCCTACCCCATCTTCCTGGAAGCTCACAGTTCCTAAGATCTCAGGAAGAAAATTCTGTGTGTCTCCAGGAGAACAAAGCCAAAAATAGAGCTAAGAGCAGGGAAGGAAGAATTGGTATTGCACCTCTGTACTGAGGTGGTAGCTCATGGCAGCCTCAAAAATGTGGCAACCATTTGGAGCTGGACAGGGAGAGGGGAATGGCAACAGCTCCCTTAGCCCCAAAGACAGTCCAGTATTGAAATGTGAGAGCTGGTCACCTTCTCTTCCCATGTGCATCACTAGGAAAACTGGGCTGACATCTGTGCAGCCTTGTGTTAACCTGACTGCAGTGATGCCTCTCGCTCTGCGACAGCTGAGGCTCAGAAGTGTGTACTGGGCTTTGGTCAGTGTCAAGATGCTGATTAACAAGTGGGAGGAAGGGAAGGTGCATTACCTCAGCTGGATGTCCAGAGCTGCTGTCAAACAGGGCAGGTCAAGCAGCAAATGGAAGATCTCAATGGCCGTGCCTGCATCCAGCAGAAATGGGAGAAGGTCCACAAACTCAGAGATAAGGGGTGGGCTGTTCCACGCCAGGAACTGCAAGGAACAAGAACAAACTGCTGCACTACCCCTGCTCCTCCATCACACACCCAGACAACACCACACTGTGACCAGATGGAACCGGGAAGGGAAAGTCACTTCTGAAAAGCAAAACCAGAGAAGTCTGAGGGTTTGGTCAAAACCCAGGAGCCTGTTAGAAGCTCAGCACAGGCCTCTGGCAGCTGGTTCAGTGGCTGGCAAGCTGCAACTTACTAAACTTTTCCAGAAACAAAGTGCTGTGCTTCCCAGCACTTCACTGTGCTTCCCAGCCCTCCGCAGTCCTGCCAAGCCAGACGCTCCTCTCCTGGCAGTGCTAAACACGCCCAGAACCCTCCACCCCTTCAAACTCACACTTGTTTTGTAACAGTCCTTCTTGCCCATGCTCTCCCTAGCACTGCCATGGAGGCACATGGTGGGCTTTGGGGAGCACAAAGGAAGTTCTAAGGCACAGAAAGGAATGTGAAGCAGGCTCTCCCCTCTGCTGCTCCAACACGCTGTACCTTGAAGAGATTTGGGAAGCTCTGCCTGAATATGCTGGAGGAGTCTGTGAAGAGCTGGCTGTTCTCTTTGCAGAACTGGACAAATTCGAAGGCCAATGATGGGTTGTGGAAAAGCTGAGCTGGGATATCAGTGAAGAGGTGTTTGTAGATGGCCGAGTCCACAGCTTCCAGTTTGCCTGGGAGGACACAGCGCCTTGCTGAGCACAGCCCACCCAGCAGCCCTGCCAGGGCTCCAGGGAGGGAGATCTGGGTTATGTTTCTCTAAAGAGCATGGGACACCCCAGCTCCTGGGTTTCCTGGGGTGGGATCATCCATACCAGAGCACAGGAGAGGTAGAATTACCAACTCTGGCAGGCAGCAAACTGCCAGGACAAAAGGCTGTGCTGGAGCAGGCAAGACTGGATCGTGGAGGATGAGGGGGAGCTGAAGACTTACTGTGGTTCAGGAAGAACTGGGCAATGGGCAGCAGTGCCCTGGCATAAGTGGCATCCCCGCAGATCCTGCTGTGCAGGATTTTCAGGAAGGAGATAGCACGGCACACGTAGGAGCAGTCTTGTTTACAGATGATGTCCATGATTGTCACTGCCTCAACGAGACACTGCAGGAGAGCAGAGAGTAAGATTGGAGTGGGGGAAGCCACAACTCCCAGAGCTTCAGCCCCACCTCTGTGTACTTACAGCTTTCTGCAGGTCTCCATCATCTTTCTTCAGGGGTCCTGCCGGAGAAATGAGTCCAAGTTAAGCTTTGACCCCACAAAGGAATATGAGGCTGTCAGTTTGAGCACTAACCCCGACTTCAGGGCAGGCAGGAACACACACTGATCCTCATTTCAGGGCAATGAGAACCAACTTTCACAGCCTCCCCTGCAAATCAAGGAGGCAGAACCTGGCTGTTGCCTCCAAATCCCTCCCAAAAACCCCAGCTCAGGGCTGGTCAATGACTTGCCCCAGCAGCTGCAGCAGGCCCTACCCCTAGGAGCCAAACTGTGGATTCCAGGGAGTGAGATCCCAGCCCAAACATGCAGTGAAGCAGAAATATTTTGGAGAACACTACCAAGAGGACTGCCAGGAGGGCTCAAGGCAAGACTCACGGCGGTTGCTCTGCTCAATGAGGCGCTGGCAGTACTCGAAGGCTTTCTCCCGCAGGCGCTCCCGGGGGGGCAGCAGCCGGCCAGCCGTGGGTGCAGCGGAGACCACGGATGTGACAGACCTGTCCCCTCCTGCCTTGTCATCTGCACAATAAACACCACATGTGTCAGCTCGGCACGGGCAATGTCACCCACACAGTGGCCCAGCAACAGAAAGGCAGCTGACTGTCCCCGGGTGCAGAGTGAAGAACAGGAGGCTGGGGGAGAAGGGAATGTTGCAAGAATACCAAGGAGATGCTGTCTCCCATCACCCAAGACTTCTTTCCTAGGAATCCATGAGGCTTTGCCTAAAAACAGGAGGCTCACCAAACATGTAATTCCCCAAGGAAGGATCAATAAGTATCAGTCAGGAGGTTTAGTGATATTCCTTCCCAAACTTTCCCTGCTCCTAGTCCGAGATCTCTGAACTCTTGCCCACATTCCTGTCATTTAGAATTATACAATAACAGGATGGTTTGGGCTGGAAGGGACTTAAAGCTCCTCCAGTTCCAAGGTCCCTGCCATGGGCAGGGCTACTTTCCACTATCCCAGGTTGCTCCAAGTCCTGTCCAGCCTGGCCTTGGACACTTCCAGGGATGGGGCAGCCACAGCTTCTCTCGGCAACCTGTGCCAGGGCCTCCCCACCCTTACAGAGAATAATTTCTTCCTAGTATCTAATCAGTTTGAAAGAGAGGAGATTGCTGGGTTGCTGGTGCAGCCACCTCATATGACATCTGAGAGCACACAGCCCTTTTGGGGCTGCAGACCACAGTGGCCTGCAGACCTTCAATCCCTACCTGGATTAGGGCTGTTCAGCTCCTTGCCCCCATAGCACAGCAGCCAATTTCTCAGCATGGAGAAGGTCTGCACATTGAGCCATTGGTCCTGTGTGTAGTGCTGAGCCACTGAGAGCACTGTGAAGAAGTCTGTGGCAACAGCACCATCCACCTCTGTGATAGGAGCAGGCTGAGAGAAAAGATGCAGCAGGTCAGAGCCCCAGGGAAAAGCTAAGTGAGAGGGCAGGGAAAACCCCACTGAACCCATGGAGACAAGTAACCCTTGCTTGGGGTCCTGCAGGAGGGCAGGCATCCAGAGAGAGAAAAGCCAGCTGTGCTGGATCCTCCTCCCCAGCTGGAACACTCAGCTTTGTTACTCTGACACTGGTCTCGTTGGCAATCACCTTTTACTCTGAAGTACATGGTCACTAAGAGACTTCTCTTAAAACTACTTCAAGGATCAAAGCTCTGGCTCTACAGCTGAACTCCTAAATCTCAGAGCTGTAAATCCCCCTACTTGGCTTTCCCATGTGTCTTAACCACGTATCCCACAAAAAATGCTGAAGAACAGCAGCACTTCTAGGCTACCACTTTCCAAAGAAGGTGATTCTGGGAACCCAAACCAGCAGGTAACAGACTAACAAATGCCCCTGTAAAGTCACCCTGGCAACTCAGCACTCACCTGTTTGGTTCTGGGACTGGAGAAGAAGCCTCCAGAGGGTTGAGCTATTCCTTGTTGAATACTTGCATACCTCAGCCAGTCAGCCAGCTTTCTACTGACAACATTGGTCTGCTCTGTACAAGGGAAGTGACAGGGTCATTGCTAGACTGGGCAGAGAAGCAGCCTCGGCAGCATGTCCCTGCTAACCCCCAATGGCTGTGCTTTTTCTCCAGCCTAGCTCACTCTCTGATCCAGCAATCCATACAAAAACTGGTACCCCGAGGTGGATGTCCTACACTCCTCATACTACCACAGTCAGGGAGTGAGTGCTGGAACTAGGGACTCTGTACCAGATCACTCAACAGACACTTGTTCCTTTGTCTCCATCCACAGCTATCAGGAGGAATATGCAAAACCACTGTCACTCTCTTCAGGCAGTGTCTGGCTTCAGCTCTGCAGCCAAAGGCACAAAGCCCTCACTGGGAACTCGCAGAAGCTGGGGCAGGTGATCCTGCCTGCTCTGCCAGCCCATGCACCCAGCCCAACGTCCTCCCCAAAGCTTCTCCTGCACACTGCACGAGGTACACAAACCTCACAGAGGACTTCCAGAAACTCACTCTTGCTCACAGCTCCCCAGCATTTTAAGCCTGGAATGCTCTCCTAGGTTAACTCACCACTACCCATTCGGTGCTGCCTCTCTGATGAGAGCACCTCTAGTTGTTCCCGCTGCTCTCTTGACCAGATGCACAGGCACATCTCTCTTTCTTTCTCTCTCTCTTTGCTTGATGCCCTTCAGGACAGCTACAGTTTCACACTCCTGCTGCATCTGGAGACCTCAGCTAGGATCCATGATCCTGTTATACAAATCCACGGCCAGGATTTGACTGCAAGGCCCAGTTGTGAGGTGGAACACATCTCACCCAGTAAGTTCCCTTTCCTTGTAGCAGAGATGTCACTTTTGACAGCAGTTTCCAGCCGAGAGCCTTCTGATCACTACCCAGCTCACAGCCAGGTGGCAATCTCAGCCCTTCCTACGGATTTACCTTCTGTTAGAGATTCTGGTGACAGGCTAATGACATTTGCCAGGACAGGAAGAAGGAACCGAGCACTCTGACCCTCAGGCAGTCTTCTTCCAAGGATTTTCACAACACGCTGCCCCACAGCAGCCACTTCACCCTTATTTCCCTGAAAAATAAAGCAGAGGTAAAGACACACAGATAATCTACCATCACTAGAGACCAATCTCTTCCATCAGGCATCAATACCAAAATCAAACACAAAAAGAACTCACAGCACAGGCGATTTTACCACATTTTACAGAGATTTTCTGCAGTTTGAGTTCACAGATCCCTAACTATGGGGCTGCTTTGCATTGTGGAACTGCAGGACAGCCTCAAGGCTGGGTATGGGAGAGAGGAGCTTTGTAAGGCAGCACATAAGCACATTGCTGGTTTCTGTTTCACTTCCTTTAGTTAAGTAGACTCAGATGAATCTCAGAAACATAGGAGACATTTCTAAGCACACAGTGAAACTCAGAATGAGAAGTTTCAGAAAAATATTTTGCTTTTAACAGGCACAATAAAAGTAAAAGAAGGAGAGGAAAAAGAGGAGTTTCTAGCTTGTTCCCCAGGCAGCACTCAAAACAGGAAGGTCCTCATGTTTGCTTCTCTCCATGGACAATCTGGACCTTTGAAGTGTCATTTGCATTTACAGCCCTACATGTTTTATAGGTTCTATGTATGTTTTTTTATATGCAAACATGAAAGCCAATATCATAAGAAGCAGTCGTAAATTCACTCTAAAATCTTTTGCTTTCCAGGTTCAAGCAGCCCTGATTTGAAATCTATTCCAGCAGCCAGCACGAAAGGTTCTTTTTTGCTTCCAGGACCTTGTGTCTAAACATTACAATTTTAAGCATTTTTTGTTGTTAAGGGCTACACACAAAAAAGCTGACTTTTTTTTTCCTATGAAAAGCAGAATAATGAGATTCCTTAAATGAACATTGAAACACTTCTGCTTTTTCCTACATACTTCCAATTGATTTTCACTCTCCCTGAGCTCAGGGAGGAGCTCAGGAGCAGGGAACAATCAAAAAGCAAATCCATATTGAGAAGGGAAGATCTCTGACTTGACAGGTCATTTACCTGAGCCAGAAGGACGGAGGATACCAGGCTCAAGAGCTTTGTATCTTGAATCTCATCACAGGACAGGATCAGATCGTTGCAAGGTGACATCTCTCTCAGGATGGCAGCACATAACACCTGAATCTGCTCAGGACTTTTGGGTGAGCACAGCACTGTCTGCAACAGCTCCACAAACTTGCCATCGAGCCTGCAAGAGTCACAGTACACATCACTGAAAGGCAAGAAAATATTCAGATCTTTATTTCCTGCATATTCTTGGCTTTGGGATGATCCCCCTTGACAGCGACTGATGCCATCTCATCACCTTCATTTCTGAATGCAGATTGACAGAGGGCTCAGTGACACCAGCCCTGGTTATTCTTGCTGCAAACGGAGATGGGCACCTTCTGCTTAGCAAGGGGGTGAAAGGCAAAGAGGAGCTTTGAGTTTATATCGAACTTAGGGTTTTCAAGGCAGGGCGTTATTTTAAAGCCCTAACCCACGCCCTTCCTTTCTTTTTGGTTGGGAAGGGAACGCTTTGCTTCTTTGAACACCCGGGACACACAGGGCCACTCACTCACTTGCGGGGGTACTTGGTGGCGGCCACGGTGAGGTGCAGCCTCTGCAGCCCATCCGCGGCCTCGGGGCCCGGCTCGGGGCCCTGCAGCAGGGCGGACACGCGGGCGGCGAATCTGCGCAGCTCCTCCTCCTGGATCTCCCTGCCGGGGAAGTCGGGGCTGTCAGGAACGCGGGCCCTCATTCCCGGCCCTCCTGGGAAGCTCCGGGATGCAGGGTTGGTACACACCGCCCTCCCCTCCGCCCGGCTCCCCGCTCAGACCCGGCCGCGGCCCCCCCGCCGGGAATCCCGCCCGGCCCGAGGGGTCCCTGCCGCTGTCTCCCTGTCCCCCTGTCCCCCTCTGTCCCCCGTCGCACCTCGCCTGCCTGAGGAAGCTCTCGGCAGCCGCCGTGAACATCCCGGCCCCGCCGCCGCCCGGGCCGGTGCCACGGTACGCGGCCAAAGCCGCCCCCCCATGGGCGGACGGTACGCCGCGCCGGCTCCGGGGGGACGCGGCGGCTGCTGCACGAAGGTTCCGCCTGGCGGGAAGGGCTCGCAGAGACGAGCGGTGACCGAAATCATCACTAGTGGCTGCTCATGGATCATTTTGAGGTGCTGCTGTTGTTATTCCCCACCTCAGGAGCCTGAGGAGAAGCTTGGCTCTGAGGCCATCCCGCATGGAACGAAGGGGAGCAGCTCTAGGCACTCAGACCTATGGAAAACATCATTACACGGCAGAGAGATAAGAGCTGGTGTGATGGTAAAAGATGATGTATCAGCCTTCCCTACAACCTGATCATAAAACTGAGCTTTCCAAAGCAGGTAAGAGATGTTAAAACCAGCTGCTCAGGTCTTCAGCACTTCCTGAAGTTCAAAATCCATCAGGACCTTCTCTCCCGACTGCTGACACGGCTGAAGCTCTCGCCACCATGCTGAGCACTGCCCTGCAAGGAGGAGATGCCAGGGGATGAAACTTGGCACTTTGCCCTTTGGTAATTCCCTGCCCTGTGCTCTCCTGGCATTAAAGTTCATTAACACCATGCCTGGGCAATCAGCCAGCAGAGCAGCAGCACGTGGGGAGCCAAAGATAGGATAATTTTAAAAGATGCTCCACCAAAAGGGCTCGGGATGAATATATTTGCTCCCTATGTACTGTGTTATTAATTTTTTAATTAGTTAGTCAACACAAAAAAAATCCTCCCTGTAGTAACTGAAGGGAGACTACAAGAAAGATGGAGAGAAGCATTTTACAAGGGCATGGAGTGACAAGACAAGGGCAAATGGCTTCAAACCGAGAGGGCAGGGATAGATGGGATACTGGGGAGAAATTCTTCCCTGTGAGGGTGGGGAGGCCCTGGCACAGGTTGCCCAGGGAAGCTGTGACTGCCCCATCCCTGGCAGTGTCCAAGGCCAGGTTGGATGGGGCTTGGAGCAACCTGGGATAGTGGAAGGTGTCCCTGCCCGTGGCAAGGATTGGAATGAGATGATTTTTATGGTTCTTTCCAACCCGAACCATTCTGTGGTTCTAAAATTCTATGAATTACAGCTACTTTATGTCAATTGAGGCCTTAAAAGATATTCCTATTTAATTCTGGAGCTCAGAATGTTCAGTCAAAATAAACCCAGAGCTTAAATTGTAGCTGCATTAGGAGAACAAAGAAGGGAAAAGTCTAACTACAAGACAGATAAAGTACTGTCTTCTGACCTCATATGCTTAACTGAAAACAATTATTATAAATTACAGGGGAATGCACTGGAATAGTTTAACTTTTCAAAATAACAATGTTTCACTTCATGACAAAACAAAAGCTGGAGCTGGAGGAGTAGTTTATAAGCCCCAGGGGAAGCATCACGGATCTCAAACACACACGTCCATATGTTCACTCTGCTGCGAGTCAGCAGCTGCCCAAATAACTGACAAGGGATCAAAAGTGGGGTGTCTGAACTCTAAACAGTGCAAGGTGTGCAGATACAGACTTCCTTCCTACCTAAAAGAAAAGGAAAAAATATTAAACACACTGTCCCCTCACTGCTGCAGGAAACTCAACCCCCCTACACTGGAAGGATCCAAATCTGTCACCCAAAAGCAGCAAAGCAATTTCAGGGCATTTTCTCTTTCATATATAATTTTATTTCTGGTTATAGAAACAAATGCTAAGAGGAGAAGCAACATTCCCCAACCACATACATCAAATTAAGGTAACAGAACAGTTAAAATAAATGAAAAAAAAAAAAAGTAGAAATTTAAACCTTTGTTATAGCTTTAAAATATTAACGTTCTCGATACATTAGAAATCACATTCAGATCTCAAATTACTTAAAAAAAATGTATGGCTCTATATTAAAAAAAACAAACAAACAAAACCACTGTATCCCATTTGATGTGGAACTGCAGGTCCTGCTCCTCGGAGGCAGGACCCCACCCTGGTGGGAGCCACGGCTGCCTGGGCAGTTGAGCATCTCACAGGAGCAGCGCTGCAACACGGCCAGAGCAAGAACATGAACTTCACATCCACTGCCCCACATGGAGCTTCCCCCTTGGGATACACACCTGCTTTTTAAAAAGCACTGATAACGAAAACAAGTCACAAAAAAACCCCCAACTTTTGATATCAGCTGTAAAAAAAAAAAAAAAAAACAAACCCCACAAACCCCAAAACATCTGGCTGGAGGTGTCTTGCACAGGCAACACCAGGAACTGAAATGCAAGCATGGCTTTAGTTTCCCCTTTCCATCACCTTCTTATTTTATAAAATAAGTGCCAAACCGAGGTGAAAGGGCTAAGGCTGGCCCAGATTTCTGTAGCAAACCCTTCTGTGAAGCCACTGAGGTATTTCAGGTTCTCCTCTCAGCCTTCCCCGGGGACTCAGTGGGAATGAGCATCTGCAGAACAGGGGGAGAGTTTGGATTTTTCTGAATTTGGCTTTTTTTTTTTTTTT